>JAJPUD010013347.1:0-44792 GCA_023553655.1 Myrmecobius fasciatus
AAAGCTAAGCATCCATTCCTCAGGCCTCGGCTCCTTGGAACTTGGGTTTGGGAAACAAGGGGGAAGACTTGGGTCATGAGGCAACTTTCTGTTTACTTTCAAAAAATAATTTTTATTTTTTGTTAATGTGAACTTGACAAGCACCAATGAGGGGCAAATAGAAAAAAAAAGGATTGTATGTGAAACCACGTGTTGAATTATATTCACCTTACTTTTTAAGAAGTACATAATAAAATCATCACCTTAGCCTATCTTTGTCTTCTGGACTGCCTTCCATCCTTGTGCACATTTTTCAAAAATGATCCTGTTACCCTTTTTTCTTTCTTCTACTTTTTTTGGCAGTGTCCCCTCTATCTTCCAATTTAAAAAAGAAAAAACAAACTTATTATAAAGTAACAAAACACATGTACACATTTATTGGTTGGGTCACAAAGCGAAGGTCTTGTTCTGCATCATGACATCATCAGCTATCAGGAAGCGAGTCACTTGTCATCTGAACTTAATTGCATTATTTGAATTACTTACATTTTTGGAAATTGTTTGCATCGCAGTATTAATTGTTGTAGGAATTGTTCTCCTGGTTTTGCCCACTTCATTCTACATCGCTTCACATAAGACTTCCTAAGTTTTTCTGAATCACTTGGTACAGTAATATTCCATTACATTCATATACCATGATTTGTTCAGCAATCCCCCAATTGATGGGCACCACCATCGTTTCAAGTTCTTTGCTATAATGCAAATTGGGGCTTTGTTACCATATCACTGAATTGAAGGGGGTGCAGTTAATGACTTTTTGCACATAGTGTTTTCCAGAGTAGCTTGGAAGTCCACTCTTGTCATCAACATGGCATTAGGGGGCCCGTCCTTCCACAGATCTTCAAACAATTATAATTTTTCTTTCCTGTCATCTTTGCCAGCCTGATGGCATGTGCATATCTCCTCAACTTTCCTGGAAGCTCCGTCCTTCCTAAAGCAGAACAAAAGCACAAGAGCTTTTCTGGTTTCTAGGTTGTATTGTTCATAAATGTTGCAGTCCACTTAATTCCTGACCCTTTCAGAACAACTGCTGCTTATCCATGCCTCTCCCACCTTTATATTTGTGGTGTTTACTTTTGGTACCCGAGTGCAACATTTGTCTCCATTTTCTTTTATTAGATTTTCTAAGCCTTCCAGTTTCTTTTGGATCCTGATCATCAGTGTGTTAACTCTCCCTTCCGACTTTGATATCTCTTACAAATTTGAGGCAGCTAGGCAGTCCAGTAGAGAGAGCTCTGGACCTGGGAAGACCCTGATAATGTTAAGCAGTACAAGACCAAGCACAGCTCCCCAGGATATTTCCACTAGACACTTCTTGCCATGTTCACACTGACCTCATTACCAGTTACTTTTTGAGTCCAGGTATTCCTCCTGTTCTGAATTGGTCTGATTGCATCATCTCATAGTCCACATCTCTCCAATTTTTTCCACAAAACTATGATGAGACACTATCAGAAGCTTTGTTAAAAAAAATCTTGGCAAACTGTATTCACAGTATCTTAGTTTATGAATCCTGTCAAAAAAGGAAATGAGATTATTCTGATATGACTTGTTCTGGATGAAACCATATTGACTCCTGGTGATTACACATCCCTTCCTTCCTTCCTTCCTTCCTTCCTTCCTTCCTTCCTTCCTTCCTTCCTTCCTTCCTTCCTTCATTCTTTTTTTTTTTTTTTTTTTTGCTGACTTCAGGGCTGGTGCTCTATCCATTGCGCCCCTTAGCTGCCCCTCTTTTTTTTAAATAACTTTTTATTGACATTTTGTTTCTTTAATCACCCTTTTTATTTCAAGTATCCCTTTCCCCCTCCCAGAGTGCCATCCTGTGTGATAAATAGTATTTTTATAGAGAAGCCTCACAGATATATGTATTTCATTTGAGCTAAATGACTTGAATTCATCAAGGGAAGAAGCTGGGTGCTTTTTTACTTATATTGAGTATGAACTTCCAATATCCTAACCTCTCCCCTTGTGCAAGTTAGGCTAATTTTTCCTTAAAAGGCGTTGAAAGCACCATCTGGTTTTTTGTTGCCTCACAGGAATAACAGTTCACACTGTTGACATCATATCCTTGTCACTTGAATATAAAGCAGCCAGGAGAAGCCTGGAGGGGCTCTCTGATACTTGGTTGGTGTATCATGATAGTCAACCCAAACAAGGAAACTTAGTTTAGCTGAATCAATTCCAGGTGTTCTCATTACCTATCCTTGCATCCATCACCTGCTGCAAAAACTAAAGAAATCTCTTTATTAATTGTTGAGTGGCCTATGAGTGAAACATTTTTTTTCCGTTGTCACACCTAAATTTTCCCAGGGGACTGGTCCAGCCAATCTCAGTCACTTTTGTTCTGATTCAAGTAATTTTATATTTATCTTGTATTATTGCTCAACTCAATTTTATGGACCTTCCAAGACAGCAGTGTGTCTCTTCCTCCTTCTGCTCCTCCCCTTCCACCAAGCTTAAGGCTTAATAAGTTTTCATAATTTAAATGAATTTAGAGTTAGGGTCCTGCCTCCCCCCAACCCCAATCTGCTCAAGGTGGCTAACTTCACAGGATGTGAAAAATCTTAGCTTCCCAGGGCACTATTTGAGGATTAGGGTGACCCATGTTTATGGAGAAAAAATTAGGCAGACCATGGCCACTTCAAGGACTGAAAGAAAAAGAGAAAAACATGTAATTAGAACAGTTTGAATAGTGGCCATGATATTAATATGAACGTAAGTCTTCCCAAGAAGTTCTGCCTCTAACTCACGTGGCCATTACCAAGAGGATGGCCTTAGGCCACTCAAGGCAGGATCAAAAATCCTCCCATGGAAGTGATTGTAGTTTTCCCCCTTGGGATTCTTCTACATGGCAATGCACACTCGGATTCTATAGAGAAGAGGGAATAAACATCCAGTACACAAAGATGATGATGTGGGGGGCTGTAGCCTCAATTATAACTATCACTATGAATGGGCTTCTGCAGGGGTATATTCTCTAGTAAGCAAGATTAATTCATTTGCTGCACCCTTCAGAGGGAGGAGGGTACTTGCATTTACAAAATTCTCAGGAGCAAACTTGTAATATCTTGGACACGTCCTGAAAAAAAGGTTATGGCAACCACAGGCTCCTTGAGATGGGTAGCAACAATCATAGTTTGAGTAGTCCTCCCCCCCCCCCCAAGGGAGTCCAGTTATTTGCACTAGGTAGACTCAAATATTTGATTGATGGGTTAATGTTACAGTTCCTGAATGAAATAAAAACTATCTGGATCTTATGGAAAGTTGGGAATAGCGCAGAGAGAGTAGGCATGTCTGTAGGGGCAGAGTGGAAGACAGCGACCCTGCTTACCCAATAGTCCTACATCATTAATCTCTACCGCTCCTCTGCCAAATCTCATATAAAAATCCTTTGACCTAGTTTCAAATTCTGCCTTTGACACTTGACCCGGTGTGTGAAATTGGGCAAGTACTCAGCCTTTGTCAAATCAAAACTTAAGCCTAATGAATAGATGGGTTGTGACATGCATAGATAGGAAGAGTTCCCATAATATTAAAATTACAGGTGTTTGGTATCCAGCATCTTAGTATCTTGAAATTATATGGGTACTCTGTACTGATTCAATGTGTAAGCCATCTGTGCCTAAGGAGATGATTTTATAAATTAGTGTAGACAAAAATATTCTCCACCTATTGATGAGGCTCTCGAAAATGCGAGGCTGCTGATGGTCAGGTGATAGGCCCAGTCCATTGCTGGGCCTACACTTGAAACCTTTCCAGTCAGATTGGGCTTTCCAGAGCCGAGGCTCTTCTCCCCTAGCCTTCAAGGCTCCAGGGTTGAATTGTAACCCTGTAAGAAGAGGCAAGAGAATCCTTGTTCCCTGTTTTGGGGTGAGAAGTGGAGAGCAGGGGCCCCAATATGTTACATTCATTGTCAATGAATAGTTTGGCTGGTCTGGTTCTTGTTTCCCCTGTTCAAATGCCATTTCTTCACAGATATCAATTCCATGATGCTTCTCTCAAGCCAATTCTGAGTCCTTGTTTTGCATTAACACTGATTGAGAAGCAGTTCAGTAATTGGGTAGAGAGCTGGTCTTGAAACCAGCAAGTCCTGCCTCTGACACTTTCTAGCTGTGTGATCTCTGGCAGTTCATTTAGCCCCTTACTGCTGGAGGCCAGTGGTGTTCAACTCAAATAGAAATGAGGACCATTAACACAGTATGTAAGGATCTCTACTGGCTGCATTTGGGCTGCATTTTAAAAAATACACATTATCTCTGCTTTATTGTATTTTTATTTGTTTTCTAATTACATTTAAGTCTGGTCCAGACACACTCAGGAGTATTGCTTTTGTATTTGACACCTCTGCTTTATGGCTGCACTCTCTAAGGCTCTAAGTTGCAGAGAAGGTGCTAATCTGCATTAATAGAGAGAGTTTCCTTCCTTGGGAGGTCCCAATACCAATAAAATCAGCCTCAATCTGTAAAGGTGATTATGCCCTCATGTAGCAGATATCTTCATCAAGGACCATTTTTTCTGCCTAAGAGAGGCTTTCCTTGGCCCTCCAGGGCAGAGTTTCTTCAACTTTTCCCACTTGCAACCCCTGTACACCGGAATGTTTATGTGACCCTAACTATATAAGTATATAAAATCGTTATATAAATCAAACATTTACTAGTCATAAATCATAATTTCATGACCTCCACTCATTCACTCACATGACCCCCATATGAAGTCATGACTCATAGTTTAAGAAGCCTTTCTTTAGATTGCTAGTATTTTACCCTTCCCCAGCCCTAAAGTTACCTTGTTTGCATATTAAACATAGTTTTATAGATGGAAAGAGAGCGATATAGTATTGTAGTTATAGAAATGATATAGCTATATCATTCAACTCTCAACTGTGGCTACAGGAAGATATAGCATGCTCAGTGACCACACTCCAGCAAACCCTCTTGGCAAACAGTCTAAACCATAATGAGGTAGGCTACAGGTCTCAAACTCATCAATGAGTTAGGGGAATGTTTACCCCAAGCAAGTGAAAACTTCCTCTGGAAAAATTAATGGATGAGAACAATTTGTTCCAAGGATCATGAAGGCGACTGAAGCGGGTGCTGTGGAATGTTAAGAACTTGGTCGGCCATTGACGATGTCAAAGTCATCTTCTGCATCCTGGGACACGGAAAACCATCCTGACTTTTGGCTTGCCACTGGATTTCAGTGACTTTTTTTTCTGAGGCAGTTGTTGGGGTTAAGTGACTTGCCCAGGGTCACACAGGGTCTAAGATCATATTTGAACTCAGGTCCTCCTGACTTCAGGGCTGGTGCTCTATCCACTGCGCCACCTAGCTTGCCCCTCGATTTCAGTGACTTTTGAAGAAAGAAGCTGATGACTTTGTGAAACTCTGCCTTATTTAAATCCACTTCACCCACAAGTCATCATCCCATGATATCATTGGTCTTCTATGAAAATGAAAGACCACCACCACCACCACTGACAACAACAACAATCTGTATCTGTATCTATTTGTATGCTGTCTTTCTCCCCTTGAAATGTAAACTACTTGAAGGCAGGGGTTGTTTCAACTTTTTCTGCATCTCCAGGACTTAGTACAATCCCTGACCCCTAGTAAATGCTTAATTGTTGCTTGTTGATTAATTGAATGATTAACAAATGGGGAACCAAGTCTAGGAAGTAACTGGTTTTAAGTTCCATCCAAGAAAGAAAAAAAAATAGCTTAGGTTTGCCTAATGTCTTAGTGTAGACAATGTGCTTGGATACACTAATGCCCCTATTTTACAGATGATCAAACAAACTTGTCCAAGGCCATAAAAGCTGGTGGCAAAGCTCTGGGTCTCAAACCAGGGATTTTATTTTATTATTATTTTTTAGTTTATTTATTTTTAATATACATTGTTTTATGAATTATGCTGGGAGAGAAAAATCAGAGCAAATGGGAAAAACCATGGGAGAAATTAAAACAAACCAGAAAAAGGAAGCGAACATAGCATGTGTTGATTTACATTCAGGCTCCTTAGTTCTTTCTCTGGTTGCAGATGGCATTTTCCATCCAAAATCTATCGGGATTCAACTGGCTGAAGGAATTAGGGATATTTAGCATGGAAAAGAGAAGACTTGGGGCTATGAGAAGAGTCGCCAAACATTGTGGAAGAGCTGTTGGAATTTGGATTAGGCTTGCTCTGCTTGCCCCCAAACTAAGACCAAGGAATAGAAGTCAGAAAGATGAGAAGGTGAATAAAAAAAAACATTATCAAGGAGAAATGGGCAACCTTAAAGGGAAGTGATTTGCTCATCCCTGGGGTTCTTCTATTGAAGACTGGATAACCATTGCCTCACAGAGGAGGCTCTAATCCTGATATGAGTTGGATGCTGTGACCTCAGACATCTTCTCTAACTCTGATATTCTCTGGTTCCTCCAATCCTTTCATTTGACAGTTAATCCAATCCAGGCTCAGAGAGTAAAAAAGACCTATGTAAGGTCACATGGCTAATCAGTGTCACAGTTAGACCTCCTTAATGAAGATTTTTAATATTTCATCATTTTTAATATGTAAGGCCATACTTGATTTTTCATCTGATAACATGGCATGTTCCTTTCCAATCCACATTAGCATTACCAGCATATGCTACTTGAGAGTCAGAAAGAGCTTATTTAAATAAAAACAAGGGGGTGGCCGAGCTGTCATTCCTGAAGCACTGGTATTCATAATGTCTTTCAAAGAGTAAATTTCCCAAGAGATTCTGCTGGTGATGACACATGGGGTGTGGCCAAGCAGCCAATCGCTATAAGACTTCCCTCAACTTGGCTCTATAAACCAATTCCAAGAAGTGCTTTAGAAGGACAGAAAGTCACCAGAATATTCTTCCATTGGTAAGTCCTTCTCCCCTTTAAAAAGCATGTGGGTGATTAATTTATCTCTGTCTGAGTTGTTAAGTAGCTCCCAGGGTTTTAAATCTCTCCTTCCTCAAGGGAAGATTTCTGAGGAACCATTTTCTGTAAGTAGGAGTATCCTTCAGTGAGAAACAGATGTTTCCTTCTTAATATTCCTTTGAAACTGGGATGCCATGGGTTCTAGAGTTAGAAGGGTGTTCAGAAGCTATCTAGTCCAATCTTTTCATTTTACAAGGGAAGAAACTGAAGCCCAGAAGGGGCATTCATGTGGGTAAGAAGCAGCAGATCTGGCTTTGAATCCAGGGCTTCTTACTAGAGTTAAAAGGCTAGTGTACTGGAAAGAACACAGGATTAGGAGTCAGGAGGGAGACGTGGGTTCAGATCCCAGCTCTGCTACTTGGGTAGCTTTTGCCAAATCATTTTTTATAGCTGAGCCTTGATTTCCTTCTATTCTTGAATTTTGTGATGCTATGATTTCAGATCAGGACTTTATCTGCTAGATGGCTGTGAAATGTTTGGGGATGCTTTAATGCAAAAACTACTACTTCCACTTCCCTCAAACCTACTCTCTGGGGGAAGGGAAGAGTCTGCAGTTCTCCCTTTTCCAACCGGCTTTCAGTTCATCTCCTTGCCATATTGCCATATTTGGGATAGATTTAATTTAGAGTTGGCATTATTCAACATGTAATATGTATGTATTTAAAGAAAATAGTTCTTAGATTTTGAGAGTTTTTACTTTGATACCTTGGATAAGTCAGTTCTTTTTTTTTTCTGTGCCTCAGCTTCCTTTCCTGTAAAATGAGGGATTTGGTTGCTAAAGTCCCTGTAAGGTCTATGATGTGATGAGAAACTGTCCCTCAGATCTTCCAGGCATATTGAGAGATTGAACTAGATTACCTCTAAGGTCCCTTCCAGCTTTGTGAGTTTACAACTCTTACAACTAGCACTAAAAGTATCTTAAATATCAAAACTGGTCTGGGGATTCGAATTGTTCATTTTTGTGTGTGGCTTCTCCTGAGTCTTTTACCATCCTCTTTCCTCCTGCCATTTAATCATGTGCCTTTTCAGCAAGTCAAATTTATTTGTATTCTCAGCTATCCCAATTCATTTGCCATAGGGACTTAAGCCAGTGGAAGCATTTGGGTTCAGAGATTCCCGATTTTCTAATAAACACTCACACAACGTCTCCTCGATGGTGAGCCATTGACGGTCGGAGGGATTTTTTTCTTATGTGCTTTTCATTTCTGGAGCCATACTCTTTGTGGGTGAAACTTGGCCACAGTCCCAGGTGGGCAAACCATTTTATTGCTTGGGGCATTGCAGTGAGTCAGCAGCAGAATTTGAAGTTTACTCTTGAGACTTCCCTTTACACACAAGGCCCGGCTTTTAGCCTTGGCTTCTGGGAACACCTGTCCTATCTTCAATGAGAGAAAAAGAGCTGATGTACTGCAGTGTGTTGCATATTGTAGTCTTTCTCCCTGAGGGATACAGATGGTCAAGTGCATTGTAGGAGAAGCAGAAGGTTGGTGCATTTTCATTGGCTCTTCAGTGATGAATCTTATATTATGTGGCTGTTCTTTTTGGTTTGTTTTTAAGTGTTTGTGGTCTATAAGGAAGTGAGGTGGGAGGAAGAAGGGAGGCTGAGAAATAGAGAATTGAAGCTCAAGCAGTTTAATCTTTCCACTTCATTGGAAATTGAAGTCAGTCTTCACTCTGGCAGTGATACCAACATATGTAATGCATTAGTGCTGATGGTAGAGTCAAGTGATGGAATGTGCATCCTTAAGCCATTTTCCATCTCTCTTTCCTCCCTTCATCACGCCAGACTTAGTGGTGGCTCTTTGTCACTGGTAGGATAGAAGACAGAAGACCATAGGCGATGAGTACTTGTAATCTATCTGGTAAGAAAGAATTAGAGTTGTCCTGCCCTTTCAAAAAAGCCTCCCTCTGAGTAAACTTCCAGAGGTCAGTTATAGGCTTCTCTATACCAACTGAGTCATGGGAAAGACTGATCCACGCCCACTTATCTCAGGTGGAGTGTCCCATATTTTACACCCACTCAGGAGCCAGAGTAAATTCAATGGCTAACTCAGACTCGGGGGAACAAGTTCTGAAGGCATTCAGCTTCTTTCTCAAGGCCCAAGCCCCTTGCATAGTGATAAAGGGTTGAGTAGTAGTTCTCACAGGATGATCCAGGGACCACTGATGTTATATGAGTGTCTTTTGGTTGGTCTGTGTGGTATTAATGGGCAGGTTGCAAAAGTACCTCTGCCACTGATTGTTGACTTTGGGACATTTTGTGGAAGAACCTCCTCCCCTACTATGTGCTGTTGAGGACTCCCAAAAGATGGCTCTTCAACCATCTCAGGCAGGTTAAGGAAATAAGGACCCCCGGAAAGAGAGTCTATACAGGGCTCTTCCCATGACTACCAATCTAGGCCTTGCCACTTCTTAGTTATAGGACTTTGGGCAAGTTATCTCCTCTCTGTGTCCCAGTTTTTTCGTGTTGATGGCCATCTTCACAATCAAAGTCTCCTCTCCCCTCACCATCCTTTCTGATTTATTTGCTTTGTCTATAATCTCTATTTATCTGCAAAAGTATTATATTCCCAAGCCCCAGTAGAAGTGCTGCTTGAGGAAAAGGACTATCTCCCTTGTACAGGTATTTCAGTATACATAGATGCTTAATAAATGTGTCTTGTTTCCTTGATCATTGAATTAACTAGCATCTTCAAATTCTTAAATGTATACCCTAGTTGGTCCAAAGTTGTGCCATGTGGTTACTGCAAAATTCAAGGAAGCAACAGACTTCCCACGGGCACAGCATTCAATGTCCAAGGTGCTGGCAACACCAAGATCAAAATGAACTAGTCCTTGCCCTCAAGGAGCTTCTAACTGGTCTGGAGGGATCCAATTGCTACACATGAAGCAATTTGAGAACTGATTAATGAGCCACTATATGTTTCTGACTCTAAGTGCCCTCCTGAGGAGGTAGAGATACTTGAGGACCCCGATAGCTGCTAAAGACCTCCTTGTGGATGTGGGACTTGAGCTGAGTCCTGAAGAATAAATAGGATTCTGAGGATTTTGAAAAAAAAAAAAGAGAGGGAGAATCAGAACATTCAATGGGAAAATAAAGGGAGCAAAAGGGCAAAGATGAACACTGAGAATTTTTATTTTTTGCAATTGGAAGAGATCGCTCAATAAGCACAAATATCAGAACCAGGACTAGAACTCGGGTCTCTTAATTGAGATTTTAATTAATTTCAAATTAATTTTTAATAAGCTTTTTTTTTTACAAGGTTGAATATGTGATTTAAAAAATTATTTTTACATACTCTAGCTGTGCTGTATTCCTCCCAATGGCTGAATCAAGGTGTGAAACCTTCATCTTCCTAGACTTGGAGGCCACCGGCCTTCCCAATGTCCATCCCGAAATTGCAGAGATCTCTTTGTTTGCCATCCATCGATTTTCTCTGGAGCACCCAGAGAAGAATGAGTCAGGGACCCTTCAGCTGCCTCGAGTCCTAGATAAACTGACCCTGTGCATGTGCCCCGAGCGGGATTTTACCCCAAAGGCTTCAGAGATCACAGGCCTGAGTAATCAAAACCTGACCAACAACCACAAACCAGGCTTTGATAGGACGGTTATCAAAGCCCTTCAGGAATTCCTCAAGCGGCAGGAATCACCCATCTGCCTGGTGGCCCACAATGGCTTCGACTATGACTTTCCCCTCCTTCGGACGGAGCTGCAGCGTCTGGGTGCAGACATGCCCGATGGCACCCTCTGCCTTGACACACTCCCTGCACTGAGGGGCCTGGACAAAGGCCACCACCATAGCACCAGGGCGAGCCACAGGAGGAAGAGCTACAGCCTCAGCAACCTGTACCGCCAATATTTTAATGATGAACCTAAAGCTGCCCATTCTGCTGAGGGAGATGTTTACACACTAGTTATGGTCTTTCTTTATAGGGCTCAGGAGCTCCTTCAGTGTTTTGCTACGGAAGCCCAGAGCTGGGATGAGATCCAACCCATGTATAGCCCTCCCCACAGGAGACAGAGTAATCAAGGCCATAATGCCTGAGTTGCCCTCTCCCTACCTTTACATTCGGTGTTTTATAGTCAAGGCTATGTTTTCCGGTGCCTAGGTGAGAAGAGGGCCGGCAATACTCTGAATATTATTGAGCTGACAACTCTGAGAAAGACGAGGGGCTTTCAGAATCTGAGTTGGAAGAGACTTCAGAGGTCATTGAGACCAATAAAAGTCCATATGTGATCAAGAATCTCTTCTACAACATCTTTTAGCAGATGGCCATCCAGTTTTTGCTTGAAGTTATCCAGTGAGGGGGAACCTACTACCTCATGAGGCATCCCAATCTACTTTTTGAAAGCTCTAAGTGTTAGAAATTGGGGCGAAACCTGCTTCCCAGCAATTTCTTCCCTATTGATCCTGGTTCTGTCCCTCTTCCCTGTGATATCTCTTCAACAAACTGATAACTCTATGTCCATCCTAAGGCTTTTCTAGGCTCATCATTCTCAATTCCTTCAATTGATTTTAGTAAATAGAATGATCTTGAGACCATCATCTCAACTGTGCTCTTCAGGACACTCCAAGAACTGGCAAATGAGATTCCAGATGGCTACTCAGGGCTGACTAGGGTTCAATGGGGCTATCGCTACCCTAGCATTGGACATTATGCCTCTCAATGGAACCTTTCAAAATTAACTTTTGGGGTTACCATGCCACCTACTGACTCATATTGAGTTTGCAATCCACTGAGACCCCAGATCTTTCTCATATATATTGCTGGCTACCCATTCATGCCTTTTCCAGCTTATACTTGTGATGCTGACTTGTAACTTGAATAAATATATTAGATTTGGCCCAACATTTTAGCATGTTGAGATCTGTTTCCTTCTAGCTTTGTATCATCTGCACATTTGACAAACACACATCTACTTCTTTACTCAAGTCACTGATGAAACTGTTAAATGGCACGGAGATAAGTACAACTCTTGCCAGACCACTTGACTGTCCTACAGTCTAGTACAGTTCCATTACAGTTCTCTATGGAAGGAAATGAATTCTCAGTCATAAGAGGGACTCAACCACAGACATCAGAAAATATAAATAGTATATATGGAGCCCACTCTCCTAATTCCATTCACTTGAGTGGTATAGGTTATTGTCTCTATACAGACAATTCTTGATCTACAAGTCCAGTACTGGTCTCTTCCCTGAGCTACACACTCTCATCACTGATCACCTTGTGGACATCTTGAGCTGGCTATCCTTCCAGTACACATCTCAAATGCCATGAGTCTAAAACAGAACTAATTATCCTTTCTTCTGAATACACCATTCTTCTGAACTTCTATTATTGTCAAGGGCATAACCATCCTCCCAATCTCTCAGGTAACCTCTATGCACTCCTCAGTGACTTATCCATCCCCCACACATAACAATAATAATAATAATAAATATAAAAGCAACAACAACAATAACAGCTAACATTTATAACATGCTTATTATTTGCCAGGAACTGTGCTAAATGCCTTATAAACATCATCTCATTTGATCCTCAAAACAGCCCTGAGAGGTAAGGGTTATAATTATCTCCATTTTAAAGATGGGGCAACTGAGGCAAACAGAAGTGACATGACTTTGTCAGGAACACCCAGGTAGACCTCATGTCGTACTGACTCAAGTTCCAGCTCTCTCTCCCCTGTACCACCTTACTGCCCAATCCATTGCTAAATCATGTTGCTTCTTTCTCCAAAATATTTCTTGGGTATGTCCTCTCCTCTCCACTTACCCAACCACTACTCTAATTCAGGTCCTCATGCTTCTTGCCTGGACTATTGCAATACTATCTCTTTGTTTTCCCTGCTTGCAGGGTCTAATCCATCTTTCACACAGTTGCCAAAGTGATATTCCTAAAGCAAAGGTCTTACTATCTCATCCTCCCCACTCAAATTCCAATGGTTTCCTATTACCTTCACTCTCTTTGGCAGTTAAAGCTCTTTATCACTTCTCTCCCTTCTACCTTTCCAGTGTTCTTACATCTTTTATCTGATCTCAGTTTATTATCATTCCACTTCTCCCTCTGCCTTTCTGTACACCATGACTTCCAAACTCTTGGCCCCATTACCTCTATACTAGCTACTAGTCTCTGCTCCATCTTGAGCCATTAGTAAATCAATTCAACTCTACATCACCTGATCAACTATGAAAGACTCTATTCTTCTCAACAGTTAAGTGATCCAAGGAAATCACAATAAATTTTGGCTAGAAAATGTCATCCGCATCTAAAAAGAACTATGGAGACTGAATGTAAATCAACACATACTATGTTCACTTTTTTTTCCTCTCTCGTGATTTTTCCCTTTTGTTCTGATTTTTCTCTTTCAATATGATTCATAAACAAAACAATTAAAAAGAAGAAAAAGTAAATTAAGTACTGAAAAATAGTCTTAAAAAACCAATACTATAAAACACACACACACACACAACTCTACATCACCCTCCCTTATCCTTTATCTCCTTATCCTTTTGGTAATCTTGTTCTGCCAAACCTCAGCCTTAGATTATTCTAATTGCCTTTTCTACTCTAATTACCACTAATTGTCTTCACTTTTACACATATACACTGAAGGAATATGGAGAGAATCACAAAACCCCACTTATCTGGGTCCACTACAGATTTATGCTACATAACCTCAATTGGAATTTTGCTGCTGTCCCTCCCTAATTAATTCACTATCCTATTTATCACAGTGGCTCTTCCAAATATTTTCATTCCTTCTCAAACCTCCCATGGCTTTCCCTGGCTCCCACCAAGATTCTCTCAGCTGAGAACCTTACCTCATGTTTTACTGGAAAAAAAGAGACCATTCTTCCAAGAGATGCCTCTTCTCCCCTTCTCCTCAAATCATATCACTCAGATACCTTTTGCCACTGTCTTCTTCATGTCTCAAAATGAGGTGGTCTTTCTCCTTGCCAAGGCAAAAGCCTCTCCATGCATGAGTGATTCCATTCTATTCTTAGCTTCTCTAGCAGATTGCCCCCCTTTAACATTACCATTCTCTCACGTATCATTAATCTTTCTCCATCTATTGTCTGCTTCTTCACTTCCTACCAACATGACCATGTAGCCCCCATCCTCAGAAAACTTCCTTGAGTCATCCATTACCATTAGCTATTATGCCATATCCTTCCTCACTTTGGGGGCTAACCTGCTTAAGAAGGCTGTCTAAAGTTGGTGCTTCTATTCCCTTTCCTCATATTCCTAACTAAAATCTGGCTTCAGATTTCATTATACAATCTAAACTGTTCTTTCCAAAGTTACTAATGATTTCTTAATCATCAAATCTCTTGACCTTTTCTCAGTCCTCATGCTTCTTGACCTTTCCACAACCTCTGACACTGACCAATCATCCTTTTCTCTTTGATACTATTATTCTGATGCTCCTCATACCTATCTATTTCCTTCTCAGTCTCCATTGCTGAATCTTCATCCAAGAGTGTCCCACAGGCTCTCTCTTAGGCCCTCTTCTTTACTCCCTCTAGACAATTTCATTTGGTGATCTCATCAGCTTCCATGGATTCAATTAGCATCTTTATGTTGATGATACCCAAATCTGCTTATCCACTCCTAACCTCTCCTGGCCTCCAATCTTCCATCTCCAACTGCCTACTGGACATCTCAAACTGAATGTCTTTTAGACAACTTAAATTGTCCATAACTAAACTCAGTATATTTTCTCCCAAACCTTTCCCCGCTTCCTAACTTCCCAGTTATTGTTGAGGGTACCAACATCCTTCCAGTCTTTTAGGCTTGAAATCTAGGAGTCATCCTGGACTCTTCACTCTGGCATTCCCTGCCCCAGATCCAAGCTGTTGCCAAGGCCTGTCAAATTCACCTTTTTAATATCTTTCAAATACTCCAGCCCAACCCCTTCTCTCCATTGACACTGCCCTCATCCTCTCAAGCCTGGTCTATTGCAATAGTATATGAGTGGATCTGCCTACCTCAAATATATCCCCATTTCAATTCATCATCCATTCAGTCACCACTGTGATTTTCCTAAAACACAAGTCTGTCTGTGGCACCTCCCAACACAATAAGCTCCAGTGGTTCCCTATTACCTTCAGGAGCAATTATAAAATCCTCTATATTATATTCAAAGCCCTTTATAACCTGCTACCCTTATCTTTCTAGTCTTACATTTTTCTTCCTTCCTCTACTCTCTAAACCCCCAGACTTTTTTTTTTTGATTCAGTGACAGTCCTGGCTGTTGCATCTTCTGCATTACCCCTGGCTGGCCCCCCCATGCCTGGGAGGCTCTTCCTCTTCATCTCCACTTCCTGGCTTCCCTGGCTTCTTTCAAGTCCCTCCTTCCGTCTTGATTTTTTCCAATTTGTTCTGTATATATCATTTGTACATAGTTATTTTTATACTATCTCCTCCTTTTTGAATGTGAGCTCTTTGAGAGTAGAGGCTGTTTTTTGCCTTTTTGTATCCTCAACTTTTAGTATACATCCTGACACTTAATAAATACTTAATGACTCTTTTACACCCTCTATCTACACTGACCTACTTGCTGTTCCTTACATGTGATGCTCCATTTGGCTCTATGCCTTTGAATTGCTTTGTTCCTCATGCCTGGGTTGCTCTCCCTTTTCATCTATGACCACTGGAATCGCTTGTTGTTGTTGTTCAGTCGCTTTTCAATCCAACTCTTCATGATCCTATTCCAGATTTTCTTGGCAAAGACACTGGAGTGATTTGCCATGTCTTTCTCCAGTTCATTTTCCAGATGAGGAAATTGAGACAAATAGGGTTAAGTGACTTGCCCAGGGTCACACAGCTAATAAGTGTTTGAGGCAAGATTTGAACTCATGAAGATGAGTCTTCCTGACTCCAGGTATCATGCTCTGTGAACTCTGGTTCTCTCAGCTGCCCCATCTGAATCCCAAGTTCCCTTCAAGGCTTAGGTCAAATGCCACCTTTTGCACAAAGCCTTTCCTGCTCTCTTCAGGCACTACTGATCTCCTTATCCAAACTACCTTATATTCATTTTCCATAAATTATATTTATATTTATAAATGCATGTTTCTCCCCCCCCCATTAGAATATAGGCTCCTTGAGGGCAGAGACCACTCCACTTTTTTTTTTGTTGTTGAGGCAATTGGGGTTAAGTGACTTGCCCAGGGTCACACAGCTAGGACGTGTTAAGTGTCTGAGACCAGATTTGAACTCAGGTCTTCCTGACTTCAGGGCTGGTGCTCTATCCACTGCACCACCTAGCTGCCCCCGACTACTCCACTTTTGTCTTTGTATTCTTAGTGTGAAGCACAGGGCCATTGTAAATACTTAATAAATATAAACTGACTGATGAACATTTAAGGCTTTTTACACTTTCGGGCCCTGTCCAAGATATTTGTGGATTACTGGATAAGAAGAAGCAGCCCTTTCTGACCTCATGAACTCAGTTTAGTTAAGCAACAATACAAGGTGTCTCATAAGTAAATACCAAATGTACAACCCTCAATGAGTATCAGAGGAAAAGAGAGATCAGTGTGGCCTGAGGTTGATGGAAAAGGGACATTCTAGGCTGTGGCAATGGATTGAACCAAGGCACTAACTGTTCAGAGGACATTGAGCAGAGTATCTTTATTAGACTGGAGCATTAAGAGAACAGAAGAATAGAGAAGTCAATCAATAAACAATTATTAAATAAACTTTATTATGCTTATTAAATATATATTATGTGCCAGGGATCATGCTAAGCACTGGAAATACAAAAAGAAAGGGGAAAGACAGTCCTTGCTCTTAAGGAGGCTGGGTAACTCTTCTGGTGTCCTCAGGAGCCAGGCTCCATAACACACCTCCATTGAACCTCCTTCCTCTTTTCTTATAAAAACTATTTCATTGATGCTCTTTTACATTAGTTGTTTTTGGAAATAGTACCTCTCTCCACAGTCCAGATTGAATGTTTCCTTGTAACAACACTATAATATCGATTTTTATCAGTTCATGGTGATGGTCTAAAATCTGGTCCATAGGAACAGAGCTAAGTCCACATTCCAGGGGTATAGTTCAGTCGATAAGAGCTGGGAAGCTCTGTTCCACATCTCCAAGAAAAATGATTTTCACCTTTGGATGGAGCAGGAGGAGGGAGATGACTGAGCTTCCCTTTGTTCACAACTTCAAGAGGAGTAGTGTGGTTAAAATTATTTCTATTGATTACAGTGATATTTATAATCTAAAGGTGCAATGTTCTTTTGAAGGGTTCAGAATAAAACCCACTTTATCCGGTTGTTCTGGAGGGGAAGTGATTCTATCTCAGACCAAAATGGTAATACCTATTTTGGTATTATACATACTTTGGACTTTCTTCAACTCCAGAGAGAGATTATTATTATTAAATATCTGTGTCTGTCTCTGTCTCCATTGATATATACGAGTGTATGTATCAATATACTTGATGCATAAATACTCATAGAGTTACAATAAGGAGTTGCAGCCAAATCTATTATACCTCAACTAAACTTGAAAAAGCAAGGGTGGCAATCATAATATCAGATCAGGCAATAGCAAAAAAGATAACTACAGGAAAACTACATTCTACTGAACAATACCACAGACAATAATTAATAGCAATGCTTAACATATATGCACCAAATAGTATTGTATCTAGATATATAAAGACAAAACTGAACAATTTACAAGAAGATATAAATAATAAAATTATAATAATGGGAAATGAAATATGTATCTATATATGTACATATATAGATATAGATATATCAGTTGTTTTATGTCACCCTTACAGAAACTGACCACGTATTAGGACATAAAATTCTCAAATACAAATACATAAAAGCAAAAAGTTAAACACATTCCTTATGAAATAAAAATTATATTTAATAAAGTTCCATTAAAGAAAGGAGTAAAAATTAGAGACCAAATAACTTAATCTGAAAGAACTGGTGGATAAAAGAGCTAATCTTAGAAATAGTAGATAATTTTATCCAAGAAAATGACAATAATGAGGCAATACAGCAACATTTTAAACATGCAGTCCTTGGGGAAATTTTGCATTTCTAAAGATTTTCATAAATAAAAGAGAGAAAAACTTGATCAACGAATTGAAGAAAGAAGTGATCAGTGAATTAAGTATGCAAGTTAACAGCACCACCACCACATAGGAAATGAACAAAACTCCAACTAAACAGCAGAAGAAAAATTCTGAAAATCAAAGTCTAACAAGATTAAATGGAAAAAACCAAAACCCAAATAATTGAAAATAACACAAAAGTAGGAAGTATTTGGGAAGGAAGGGAGTCCCAAACAACCATTAGCTAATGGTCCAAAACAAACCATTAGCTAATTTGATAAAGGAAAACCAAATCACCATTATCAAAAATTAAAAAGGACAATTCATAAGAAATGGTAAAGAAATAAAAGAAATTATTAGAAAGTTTCTCCCAACTATATTCCCATAAAACTGATAACTGAAACAATGTAGATGAATATTAACAAAATATACAATGGAAAGATTAAAAGAAGTGAAAGAATTTAGGTAGCTCAATTTCAGAAAAAGAAACTGAACAAGCTGTAAATGGACACACACCCCCAAGTTAAAATAAAAAACCAGGACAAGATGAATTTATTAGTGAATTCTACCAAAAATCCAAAGAATAGATCATTCTATTATTCTTTAAACTGTTGCAAAAAGGATGTATATGATACAACTGGGTTCATCAAGAACCTAAAGTTCTCACTTAAACCAAGAAGAATCAAAATGAGAAAGACAACAATAGACCAATATCTCTAATGAATGCTGAGGAAAAACATTTAAATAAAATGTTAGCAAAGAGAGTACAGCAACATATCACAAAGATTATACACTATGTCCAGGTTGGATTTATGCCAGGAATACAGTGTTTATTCAATATAAGGGAAAATATAAACGTAACAGAACATATTAATAACAAAATAACAAAAAATTTGATAGTTATGTTAGCAGATGCAAAAAAAAAGCTTTTGACAAAATGCAAAACTAATTTCTCCTGAAAATATAAGAAAACATAGGAATTGATGAAGCTTTCTTTAATGTGGTAAATTGAAACCCAAGAACTTAGCATTATATGTGCAGCAAATATTCTTGCTCCTCTCTCAATGTGAGGCAGGCTACATCTCCTTCTCAGAGAGTTTAGGGATAAGCCTGAGATGTTGGAGTGTCCCTTTTCTAGTGCTATCTTCTTGAACCCCATTTCTGGTGAGTGTTCCTCCACTATTAACCTTCCGTAATTAGCACATTAGTTTCATTTAACCAAGTATAGTTATCCCTTCCCCATTGCCCAGATTAGGAACATGTGGCATTCCATGATCTGGAAAATCCATGTAAATTTTTTTGGTCCTTCCTTTGTGCCAGAAAAGAAGTCTAATTTCTTCCTTTTTCTTCTATAAGATGTTCACAATATCTTATTATAAAATTTGATATAAGTATTTGGTCATAGGCTATATTTTACACTATTATATATATTTTATGCATTTCTGAATTTTGAAACTGTGTCATCTGCTAGCCTTCTCAAGTCATTTGTGGCTTCTAGAAAACTCCCTTAAATTCCCTTTTAATTCCTTATGCTGACTAGTGATATATCAAAATCATGATGGGGAAAATCTCTCCCTGCCTCCTTCCCTCTCCCCTTTTCACTCCCCCAAAATATAAGCTCTGGGTGTAACCAAAACAAGACATGAGCAGATTCAAAACAAGCACTGGAGGGGATGTAAGCATTCTTTATAACCTGGAGCATATCTCTGAGAGCAGCCTGACTTCTACAATAAGTTTTTGGGCTAGATAATTTTCTAGCCACATAAAGCTAGATTCAATAGTATTTTTTTTATTTTTATTGTTTTTTTAATTAAAGATTTTTATTTACAGAACATAAGAGTAATTTTTCAACATTGACCTTTGCAAAACTTTCTGTTCCAAATTTTTCTCTCCTTCCCCCCATCCCCTCCCCTAGGTGGCAGGTAGTATAATACATGTTAAATATGTTAAAAATATATGATAAATCCAATATATGTATACATATCTATACAGTTATCTTGCAGCACAAGAAAATTGGATCTAGAAAGAGAAAAAAACCTGAAAAGGAAAACAAAATGCAAGCAAACATCAAAAGAAAACATGAAAATGCTATATTGTGGTTCACACTCAGTTCCCACAGGCCTCTCTGTGGGTGTATATGGCTTTCTTTATCACTGAGCACCAGGAACTGGTTTGAAACATCTCACTGTTGAAGAGAGTCATGTCCATCAGAATTGATCATCCTATAATCTTGTTGCTGTATATAATGATCTCCTGGTTCTGCTCATTTCACTCAGCATCAGTTCATGCAAGTCTCTCCAGGCCTCTCTGAAATCATCCTGCTGGTCATTTCTTACAGAACAATAATATTCCATAACATTCATATACCATAATTTATTCAGCCATTCTCCAATTGATGGGCATCCTTTCAGTTTCCAGTTTCTAGCCACTACAAAAAGGGCTGCCACAAACATTTTTGCACATGTGGATCCCTTTCTCTCCTTTAAGATCTCTTTGGGACATATGCCTAATAGAAACACTGTTGGGTCAAAGGGTACGCACAGTTTGATAACTTTTTGAGCATAGTTCCAAATTGCTCTCCAGAATGGTTGGATACATTCACAGTTCCACCAACAATGTATCAGTGTCCCAGTTTTCCCACATTGCCTCCAACATTCGTCATTATCTTTTCCTGTCATCTTAGCCAATCTGACAGGTGTGTAGTGGTATCTCAGAGTTGTCTTAATTTGCATTTCTCTGAGCAATAGTGATTTGGAGCACCTTTTCATGTGACTAGAATTAGTTTCAATTTCTTCATCTGAAAATTGTCTGTTCATAACCTTTGACCATTTATCAATTGGAGAATGGCTTGGATTCTTATAAATTTGAGTTAATTCTCTATATATTTTAGAAATGAGGCCTTTATCAGAACCTTTGAATGTAAAAGTATTTTCCCAATTTATTGCTTCCCTTCTAATCTTGTCTGCATTAGTTTTGTTTGTACAAAAACCTTTTAACTTGACATAATCAAAATTATCTATTTTGTGATTAATGATGATCTCTAGTTCTTGTGGTCACAAATTCCTTCCTCCTCCACAGATCTGAGAGGTAAACTATCCTATGTTCTTCTAATTTGTTTATAATATCATTCTTTATGTCTAGATCATGAATCCATTTCGACCTTATCTTGGTATATGGTATATTTGTTATTTTGTTATTAATATGTTCTGTTACGTTTATATTTTCCCTTATATTGAATAAACACTGTATTGCTGGCATAAATCCAACCTGGACATAGTGTATAATCTTTGTGATATGTTGCTGTACTCTCTTTGCTAACATTTTATTTAAATGTTTTTCCTCAGCATTCATTAGAGATATTGGTCTATTGTTGTCTTTCTCATTTTGATTCTTCTTGGTTTAAGTGAGAACTTTAGTTCTCTTGGTATATTAGGTGTGGGTCAATGCCTAGTTTCTTCCATACTAGTTTCCAATTTTCCCAGCAGTTTTTGTCAAATAGTGAGTTTTTATCCCAAAAGCTGGGGTCTTTGGGTTTATCAAACACTAGATTAGTCATTGAGTATTTTGTCCTGTGAACCTCACCTATTCCACTGATCCACTACTCTGTTTCTTAGCCAGTACCAAATGATTTTGATGATTGCTGCTTTATAATATAATTTTAGATCTGGTACAGCATGTCCACCATCATTTGCTTTTTTTTTTTCATTAATTCCCTTGAAATTCTTGACCTTTTGTTCTTCCAGATGAATTTTGTTGGTATTTTTTCTAGGTCAGTAAAATAATTTCTTGGGAGTTTGATTGGTATAGCACTAAATAAATAGATTAGTTTAGGTCGTTATTGTCATCTTTATTATATTCGCTCGACCTATCCAAGAGCACTTAATGTTTTTCCAATTGACTAGGTCTGATTTTATTTGTGTGGAGAATGTTTTGTAGTTTTGCTCATATACATCCTGACTTTCCCTTGGCAGATATATTCCCAAATATTTTATACTATCGAAAGTTATTTTAAATGGAGTTTCTCTTTGTATCTCTTGCTGTTGGATTTTGTTAGTGATGTATAAAAATGCTGATGATTTATGTGGATTTATTCTGTGTTCTGCAACTTTGCTAAAGTTGTGGATTAATTCTAATAGTTTTTTTAGTTGATTCTCTAGGGTTCTCTAAGTATGCCATCATATCATCTGCAAAGAGTGATAATTTGGTTTCCTCATGACCTACTCTAATTCCTTTAATCTCTTTTTCTTGTTTTATTGTCAAAGCTAGCATTTCTAATACAATATTGAATAGTAATGGTGATAGTGGGCAACCTTGTTTCACCCCTGATCTGATTGGGAATGGTTCCACTTTATCACCATTACATGTGATGCTAGCTGATGGTTTTAAATAGATGCTACTTACTATTTTAAGGGAAAGCCCATTTATTCCTATACTCTCTAGTGTTTTTTAAATAGGAATGGATGTTGGATTTTATCAAATGCTTTCTCTGCATCTATTGAGATAATCATGTTTTTTGTTAATTTGGTTACTGATATAGTCAATTATGCTAATAGTTTTCCTAATATTGAACCATCCCTGCATTCTTGGTATAAATCCTACTTGGTCATGGTGTATTTTCCTGGGGATGATTTTCTGTAATCTCTTTGCTAATATTTTATTTAAGATTTTTGCATCAATGTTCATTAGGGAGATTGGTCTATAATTTTATTTCTCTGTTTTCGTCCTACCTGGTTTAGGTAGCAGGACCATATCTGTGTCATAAAGGGAATTTGGTAGGAGTCCTTCATTCCCTATTTTTTCAAATAGTTTATATAGTATTGTAGTTAATTGTTCTTAAATGTTTGGTAGAATTTCCATGTAAATCCATTTGGTCCTGAGGATTTTTTTTAGGTAGTTGATTAATAGCTTGTTCTATTTCTTTTTCTAAAATGGGAGTATTTAAGTAATTTATTTCCTCTTCTGTTAATCTGGGCAATCTATATTTTTGTAGGTATTCCTTCATTTCATGTAGGCTATCAAATTTATTGGCATAAAGTTGGGCAAAGTAACTCCTAATTATTGCTCTAATTTCCTCTTCATTGGTGGAAAGTTCTCCCTTTTCATTTTTAGACTAACAATTTGATTTTCCTCTTTCCTTTTTCTAATAAAATTAACTAGAGGTTTATCTATTTTGTTGGTTTTTTCATAAAACCAACTTTTGGTTTTATTTATTAATTCAATAGTTTTTTTACTCTCAATTTTATTAATCTCTCCTTTTATTTTTAGAATTTCAAGTTTGGTATTTGATTGGGGGGTTTTAATTTGTTCTTTTAATAGCTTTTTTAGTTTCAAGCTGAATTCATTGATCTTCTCTTTCTCTATTTTATGCAAGTAAGCATCTAGAGATATAAAATCGCCCCTTATTACCACTTTGGCTCCATCCCACAAATTTTGGTATGTTGTCTAATTATTGTCATTCTCTTGGATGAAATTAGTAATTGTGTCTGTAATTTGCTGCTTCACTCATTCATTTTTTTTCTTTTTTCTTTTTGTTGAAGCAATTGAGGTTAAGTGACTTGCCCAGGGTCACACAGCTAGGAAATGTTAAGTGTCTGAGCCCAAATTTGAACTCAGGTCCTCCTGGTGCTTCCCATTCATTCTTTAGGATGAAATTATTTAGTTTGCAATTGCTTTTTGGTCTATTTTCTCCTGGCCTTAAATTGCTTGTGATTTTTTATTGCATCATGACCTGAAAAAAAATGCATTTACTATTTCTGCCTTTCTGCATTTGATTTTGAGGTTTTTATGCCCTAACACATGGTCAATTTTTGTATAAATTCCATGAACTGCTGAGAAAAAAGTAAACTACTTTCTGTCTCCATTTAATTTCCTCCAAAGATCTATCATACCTAACTTTTCTAACATTTTGTTTACCTCCTCAACTTTTTTATCTAGTTCTGAGAGAGCAAGGTTGAGATCCCCCACTATTATAGTTTTGCTGTCTATTTCTTCTTGCATCTCTCTGAACTTTTCCTCTAGGAATTTCTATGCTATACCACTTGGTGCATATATATATTTAGTATTGATATTGCTTCATTTTCTATGGTAACCTTTAGTAAAATTTAGTTTCCTTCCTTGTCTCTTTTAATTAGATCTATCTTTGCTTTTACTTGATCTGAGATCAGGATCGCTACCCCTGCTTTTTTTTTTTTTTTTTTTTAGTTCACCTGAACCATAATAGATTCTGCTCCAGTCCTTTACATTCACTCTGTGTGTATCTCTATGTTTTAGATGCGTTTCTTGTAAACAACATATTGAAGGATTCTGGCTTTTAATCCAGTCTGCTATCCACTTCCACCTTATGGGAGAGTTCATCCCATTCCCATTCACAGTTAAAATAACTAATTCTGTATTTCCTGCCATCTTATTTGCCCTAAATTATGCTTTTCTCTTTCCTTTCCCTCTTCCCTCGTCCCCAGTATTTTGCTTTTGATGACCACCTTCCTCAACCAGTCCTCCCCCTTTAGAGCCCCTCCCCCTTTTTACACCTTTCCCCTAATTTTTCTGTTTTCCCTTCTATTAGTCTTTCCCTTTCTTTTCCCCCTTTCCCTCCTACTTCCCTATAAGATGAGACAAGTTTCTTTGCTTTACCTTTAGGGACCTCAGGATTTGAGGTCTGTTCTCTCTCCATAAAAACTGTCTATGGTGAGAGTTCTTTTTGTTTTTTGGGTTTTTTTATTATTCATTTTTTTTAAGGCTTGAGGTCTGTTTAAGGCACAGAAGAGACAGCTACTTTAATCTGCCTTGGGGTTGTTCTGCTGATTTATTGATTGACTGATTGATTGATTTCTAGTGCTGGGCAGTTCTGCTGATTGATTGATTGCTTTCCAGTGCTGGGTAATGGCAGCTAGGTCCAGTGCTCTTCCAGGGCTCAGTGGTTCACAATCTACCCCCCACAAAAGGCAGATCTGCCAAACCACCTGCTTAGAATCAGGATAGATTGGCCCAAGAGGTCCACAGAAGACTCCCAGGTGCTTGGAAACTACAATGCTCTGACTATTGGCCCCAGCCTCTATGCCCCATCTCCCTCTGTTTCGATATGGGCTCTGCAGACTGTCCCTCTTCATGATTGAAACAGACCTGTTCTGAAGTTCTTCTAAGGTATCTTCTTCTAGAAATGTGTTGTACTCCAAATATTTGTGGATTCTTTGACTTCAAAAACAGTTTAGTAGTTTAATTTGCTGTTGGTTTGAGGGAAGGTTAGAGGAGGTTACAGAGAGTCGTGTCTGCTCTTCACCATATTTGATTCAATAGTATTAATAAAGGATAAATAATAACTATTTTCTCCACAATCCCCTTTTTGGGTTTATTAAAGTCCAACATTTTCATACTAGTAAAAGCATAATTATAGAAGAGAAAGTTGATTTTACATTTATTGGCAATCTTCAATCTGATTCATGGCTAGTTTTTATATAAATTCTGTCTGGTGCTGACAAATGTGTTTGTATTCCCATTTAAAGAATGCCATGAGTCTTTTAGATCTAGTTTCTCTAGGAATTTGTTTGATTCTCCATTTCCCCTTTTGTTTATCTTTGTTAGATTTGTTTGGAATTGAGGGGACATTAATGACTCCTGCCATTATTGTATTTCTGTCTTTGGCTTCTTTACAATTCAATTAATATTGGCCTTTGGAGCATTTACATTTAATATTAACATTAATTTGTTGACTAGTTCCTTGCATCATGTTATTTCCTTATTCATCTCCTTTTATGTTATTAATTTTTGTCTTTCCTCTTTCTGATAGCATATTTGCAACTTCTGCTTTTTTGGATGCATAATAAATGCACTGATGCACAATAAACTTTGGTCCAGCCCTTCACTTAGGACTTTGCTTTTTAGGTGTTCTGGTAAGCAACAGGTTGTGGAGGTTTGTTTGCTTATCCAGTCTTTTATTTTATCGGATTTCTTTATGTATCCACATTTAGAATTATGGGAACTAGATTCATGTTTTCTTCCATTTTTTTTCTTTTCTGACTTAGAGATTTTTATTCCTCTTCTTTAAAGATAATCTACTTCTGCAGTTATTTTTGTTTAATCTATTTTAAGACAATTTTATTCCCAAAGGTTCTTTCCCCCTTAGACTCAAGCTCCTCCCTACAGTTTGGTACCTCTTTCCCCAGTTTTGAAGTTTTAGTTAATTTTTTCTTGTTTTCTAATTCTTCCCTTCTCTTTTACTTCATATTTTCTTCTAGGGAGAAAGATGGATTTCCCTCTGTGATTGTTGCAAGAATTTTCTCATGCTTCCCTTCTGTTTCCTAGCTTTCTTTTGTGTGTTGCCTTTCCCATTAGATTGAAAGTTCCTTGAACTTTACTCTGCCCTTGAAGGCAGAGACTTTCTTTTGTTTTATTTGTATCCTTAACACTTGGCACAGTGGCTGGCACATAGGAGTCACTTAATAAATGTTCCTGAATTGGTTAAATTGAATATGCTACCCACATCCTGACAGAGAGATGATACATTCAGAGTGCAGATTTGAGGCATCTTGTTATTTAGATATGGCCAATGAGAAATTTTGATTATACCAGCTTATAACAGGCATTTTGTTTGTTTTTCTCACTTTCTCAGTGGGAGCATGGAGAAGGAATCAGGAGTGACAGAAGACTGACTTTAGTTTGAAAATAAGATAAAAATGAATCAAAAAGAAAACTCAATGAATCCATATGTATAAAATATTTTTTATTGCTATTTGGTCATTTCAGTTATGTTCAACTCATCATGAACTCATTTTGGCTTTTCTTGACAGAGACACTATAGCTTCAGCATTTCCTTCTCTAACTTGTTTTACAGATGAGGAAACTGAGGCAAATCAGAAACTTGCCCAGAATCACATAGCTGGTAAGTGTCTGAGGCTATATTTGAACTTAGGTTTTCCTGACTTCAGATTTGACGCTATTCACTGTGCCACCTAGCAGCCCATAAAAATATTTACCACAGCTCTTTTTGTGATGGCAAAGAACTGGAAACAAAAGTGGTACACATTGATTGGAGAATGATTAAATAAATCATGGTAGATGAATTAAGTGTAATACTGTGGTGGCATAATAAATGGCAAAAAGTATGGTTTCAAAGAAATCTTTGAAGACTTGCATGTACTGATTCAGAGTGAAATGAGCAGAATCAGGAGAACAATTTATACAATAAGCACACCTTGAAGATAACAAGCTTTGAAGGACAATAATTCTTCTCAATTCAATGACCAATTGAGATTCCAGAACATATGCCAAATAAAACATATTTGTGGACATGGACAATGTGGGATTTTGTTTTGCTTGACTATGCATAATTGTTATAAGGGTTTTTCTTTTTTTCTGATTGGATAGAGAGAAAAAATGTGTCTTAAAGAAAAAAATGAAATAAAGTTATGAAACAAAGTACAAGATGGGGGTGAAGATAAAGCTGAAAAAATAAAAAACAAACTCAAGAAAATAAAAGATATTTGATATTAAAAACAAACTACTGATCTGGAAAATAGGTCAAAGAGAGGTAATCTAAGACAAGAAGAGAATAAATATTTATATAGCACCCACTATGTGGCAGACATTGTGCTAAGTACTTTACAAATAGTATCTCATTTGTTACAACAATGCTAGGCACTAGGTGCTGTTATTATCCCTGTGTACAATTGAGGAAACTGAGGCAAAATTAGGTTGCCCATGGTCACATTTTTAGTATATGTCTGAGGCTAGATTTGAACTCAGGTCTTTGTGACGCCAGTTCTAGCACACAACTATGATAAAAAGCCTGAATATTCTATTTCAAGAAATCATAAATAAAACTTGTCTACATATACCAGACACAGTGGGCAAAGTGAAGATAGAAAGAATACATCAATTGTCTCCTCAAAAGGAAAAATTTTAAGTAACCATAATCAGATTGCATAAGACCCAACACCTTCTTCTAAAAAAGAGGAGATCCTGAAATATATATATTGGCTTGCAACTAAAAGTGATCAATCCTGAAAAGCTGATATAATTCTTCCTGGGGGGAGGGAGAAGGATCTTTAATGAAATACAAGACTTTCAAATATTTCTGATGTAAAGAATTAAATAGTAACGCTGAAATGGCAAAAGCATGAAAAGAATCTAAAAAGGTAAATGGGTACAAGCAATTAAAAGAGGCTATATGATGATGTAGTGCTAACATTTTAACAGGAAGAACCAAAAAAAAGAGTCCCTTCAAAACCTTAATTACCTTCAAAGGATCCTGAGAGTGGATTGATTCTGTTCTCAGAGTTTGAAGAAGGAAAAGAAGAAGAGGAGGGTAAAAAAAAGAAGACAGAAATGCAGAAAAGAGGAAGAGATAAGGAATGGACGTCATATGAATCTCACTCTAATCTGAAATATACAAAAGAAAGATGAAATTGCACACTCATGCTGTTTGGTGAAGGAATATAGCAAACTTGACAGGGAAGTAAACAGGAGTAGTTGTAGTACTGGAAATACAAAAAAGGCAAAAGACAGCCCCTGATCTCAAGCAGCTCTCAGTCTATTGGGGGAGACAACATACAAACAGCTATGTACAAGACATATACAGGGTGAATTGGAAATAATCAACAGAGGGAATGTAGGAGCGCAAAAGTTGGCTTTTGTTCATGAATGAGGTATAGTTCCTTTTTTTTGTCATGATGTGATATTTTGCCTCCCACAGTTGATTGAGTTTGACTTGGACAAAAACTTTTTTTTCTTTTCCTGGAACAAGGAAGCTCTAGAAATTTTTTGCTAGGTTTTTAGGCATCTTTAGAGACTGGATTTTAAAAAAAAATACTTTTCCACATTTTATACTACTTCAGGTATTATATTCTACTAATAGCAAATGTCTCTCAAAATATATAAATAATTATTTGGCAAGACGGTTAGAAGATTACTTGATCTATATAGCATTTGGATCATTAAAACATTTAATTCTAAATTCACTTTCCCCCCCATGCATCTTCTTTCTCTTGTTAAATCCCTTCATCCTGGATATTTGGACTATTTAAGAAAGGTTACTAATACTGGAATGATTCCCCCCCCCCCAAAAAAAAAAAAACCCAACACAAACCTTTATTAAGCTCCTACTGTTTACAAGGGACTGTTCTAAAACTTAAGGATGAATTCAAAGGCAAAAAAGGAACAGTTTCTATCTTCAAAGAGCTTGAGTTTTTTTGTTTTTGTTTTTGTTTTTTTGGTGTGGGGTAGGGCAGGGTGGGAATGTGTACAAATATAGTACAAAGGAGATTGTGAAGGGTGAGGAAATCTTCAGATAATGTCATCTGATCATTCCTGAAAGAAATAAGAGATTTTTGAAAGGTAATGATGAAGGAAGTGCATTCCAGGTGTGGGAAAGTTGGAGCAAATGTGCTAGGGCAAGAGAGTGATTGTTCAATTTGGGAAATATCTCCTGTAGGATGTGTAGCTGGGAATATGATGAAGTAAGGCTGCTTATACAACAGTCATTGGGAGCAGATTTAGAGATGTAAAAGTAGCTTCAGAACTTATTTCATATTGATCATCATGATTTCTTTAAAAAAAATTCATTATTTGAGGTAACTAATTTTTTTCTTTAAATATTCTAAAAATTTATATCTCATTTTTATATCACATTCACTTCTGAAAATATCCCTTCCTTACCCTACTTGACAAACCATCTCCAAAAAGAGGGGCTGGAAAGGCAAAATTATCCAATATAATTATTGTTTGTGACAGTATGTATATCCATATTCATATATATATATATATATATATCTCCATATTCATATATGTATATCCATGGAAAAGGCTAAGGCCTCCTACTGCATCCAGGACCATTTCCAGTCATTCTGACCTTTATCTTGTCATGGAACCTAGATGGCTTCAGAGAAGAGAATGACATTGCTGACCTTGCCTAACCCTGCCTTCCTTAAAATCCAATCCATTTTCAAGTCATTTCACCACCTCCCTGATATCATGATCCTCTTCAAAAGTGAAGGGCAAACAATAATAACAACAAATGTACCTAACTCTATGTATAGCCCTGGTCACATATGTCTCTATTGTGGGTCCTGGCCACACAAACTTTTGGAATGTTGCCTTTCACCATAACCTTTGGCTATATTTATTGCCCACATGCATGTCCTCCACATGTGTTTCCCTGGACCAGTGTGTTCTCTGCAACTCTGTTATCTCTCACTGATGGTATGATAAGTAACTTGTGCACCCCACTTTATTTGCTGTGTCTTTGAATTACTGTATCTTTGGGTGGATGATAAAAGAAAACACATTAATGGGAGCTTGTGTATTGACTCACAGAGAGCCTTGAACCTGGGGTAGTTTGGGGGGAGCCCATGGTTGCTACATTTATACCCTTATACCAGGAGCTACCTGTAATCATAAATGCCTTCATCTGTGAAGTGAGTATAGAATCTATCTGCCTCACAGGATTATTATGTGCTATAGAATTGGGGGCAATGAATGCTTTGGGCATTTTCCCCTTTCAGTGTTCTGAAATAATGGCCTTGCAGCAATGCTGCCATCTTGTGGTCTCTCTTTTTCCCTGTTTGGGTCTTAAATTCTCAGTTTCCATCAATAGGGATGGCTCAGAGAAATGGAAATCAGCTCATTTTCACATTCCTATCTAGTATGAATTTGGTTTTCCATGTACACTAGTCCTTTTTCTTTTTCTGTTTATTAACATGTTGAGCTGGATGCCCTGTCCTAATACTGTTCCAAACGGAATTCATTATCTTTGCCTTCAAGGCCTCCCCTCTCTTGAATTTCCCATTATTATCAAGGGCAAAATCTCATTCTCAGCACCCTCCCCATCCCATACCCAATCTCATAGATATCTCCATCTCTTCTGTGACACTGGCACTCATCTATTACAATAGTCTTCTGGTTGCTTTGGTTGGTTTCCCTGCCTCAAGGCTCTCCTCACTCTAATCCTCCTATTCAACTGTCAAATTAATCTTCTTTAAAGCATAGGTTGGGCCATATCACTCCCTCCACCACCCTGCCTCTTGTCCCTGCCCCATTCAATAAACTCCAATGGCTCCCTATTTCCTTGAGCATCAGATATAAAACTCTATGGCTTTTAAAGACTTTTATAAACTGGCCTTTTTCTACCTTCCAGTTTTCTTACACCTTACTTCCCTATATTCTCTGTGATACATGGCACTAGCCTTGTTGTTCCTCACACACTGGTACTGGCTGACCCCTATGTCTGGAATGCTCTCCCTCCTCATTTTCTTGATTTCCTTCAAGTTCCAAATCAAATACCCCCTTCTATATTATGCCTTTACTGATCCCTCTTAATGCTAGTATCTACCTTTTGTTGGTTATTTCCAATTGATTCTGCATAGATTTTGTTTTCATGCTGTCTCCTCAATCACACTGTAAGCTCCTTGACAGAATGAACTTTTTTTTGTCTTTCTTTTTATTTCTAGAACTTAGCACACTGAGTGGTACATAGTATACACTTAATAAATGCTCATTGACTAACAAGGAGCAAGATAAATCAGCATTCTGTCCTTGTTAATGCAATCAGAATTAGGTACTCATGTGGTAATAAAATACATTATCAAGGGTATAATGGAGCCAGCTTGTACTGATTCAGAGACAATTATTAAATTTTTAGCATGAACCTTGGAAATCAGGACTTGATTTGTTTTATTGTTTTTGCTTATTTGTTTATTGACTGTTTATACTTAAGAAAGTGATAAAGTGCAGATAGAGATAATGCAGATCAGAAAACTGATCAATAAATCAAAAAAGTCTGAAAATATATTCAATGCTCCATATTCTTTGACTTTTTAACATCTACAAAGGATGGTAGTAAAGATGTCTTCTCATATCTCTACTTTAGAGCTAAGCTTGTTCTTTATAATTTTACATTGATTTTTTTTTTATTGTTTTGTGGTTGTTCTTTCAATTTACACTGTTAAAATCATGTCTATTGTTTTCTTGGTTCTGCTTAATTTACTCTAATCCATTAATATGAATCTTTACATGCTTTTTGGTATCATATTTATTTCTTATAGCACAGTAATATTCCATTACATTTCTGTACCATAGTTTGTTTGGCATCTTCCAGTTTCTGGGCATCTACTTTGTTTCCAGTTTGTTACTGCTACAAAGACTGCTGCTTTAATATTTGGTACACAAAGCAAGTTTCTTTTTACCAATGACCTTTTTGGTCTTCTTCTAATAGGGGAATCCCTAGATCACATGGTATAACATTTTAGTTACTTTAGCCATATACTTTTTTTTAATTAAAGCTTTTTATTTGTATAACATATGTATGGGTAGTTCCCCAGCATTGATCTTTCAATTTACACTGTTAAAATCATGTCTATTGTTTTCTTGGTTCTGCTTAATTTACTCTAATCCATTAATATGAATCTTTACATGCTTTTTTGGTATCATATTTATTTCTTATAGCACAGTAATATTCCATTACATTTCTGTACCATAGTTTGTTTGGCATCTCCCAGTTGCTGGGCATCTACTTTGTTTCCAGTTTGTTACTGCTACAAAGACTGCTGCTTTAATATTTGGTACACAAAGCAAGTTTCTTTTTACCAATGACCTTTTTGGTCTTCTAATAGGGGAATCCCTAGATCACATGGTATAACATTTTAGTTACTTTAGCCATATACTTTTTTTTTAATTAAAGCTTTTTATTTGTATAACATATGTATGGGTAGTTCCCCAGCATTGATCTTTACAAAGCTCTCCATTACAACTTTTACCCCCAGTCCCCTCCCCTCCCCTAGATGGCAGGAAGTCCACTACATGTTAATAATGTTGAAATACTTGACAAGTTGTGCAAGAAAAATCCTATCTACAAGAAAAAAAAAGAAAATCAGAGAAAGGAAACACAATGCAAGCAAACCTCAATAGAGAGCATGAAAATGTTATGTTGTGGTCCATATTTCAAATCCCTCTCTCTGGGTGTATATGGTCTTCTTTAGTGAACAATTGGAACTTATCCATATACTTTCAAATTGCTTTCCAAAATTCTTGTGCTGATCCACAGCTCCAACAATGACTATTCCCTTCTTTTGTCATCTTCACCAAATTGTTGGGTGGGAGATAAAAGCTCAGGGATGTTTTGATTTTCATTTCTATTATTAAGGATTTGGGGCATTCAGATGGCTGTTAATGGTCTTCAATTCTTCTGAGAACACTGTCTATATCTTTTGACCATTTATCTATTGGAGAAATGGGCTTTGTTTATACACATACACACTCAAGAATTGGTGGGTACATGTATGTATATATTGATATCTATCTGTAGATATAGGTATCTTTTGTTATTATGTTAGCTCTTGTTGGTTAAGAATACATACATAGAATTACTTGAGATCTACATTAAAAGACCATAGATCGTGGAACGCTATAAACCAAAAAGCAAAAGAACCGGGGTTACAGCCAGCAAAGTTTAGCTAATCCTGATCGAAAGAAATGGATATTCAATGAGTTGCCAGACTTTCAGGATTTTGTTGCAAAAAGACCTGAACTTAATAGAAAATTTGACATACGATATCCAAGAGACATATAAAGTAAATAGCAAACACTAATTACAAGGGACTCAATAAGGACAAACTGATTGTGTTTTATATGTGGAAATGTAAACTAAGATTTTATTAGTAATTGGATAGTTTCAAGGAAAGATTGGGGTGCCGCTGACTATGATGCAATTTTAAAAAGCAAAACTGTGCAGAAAGAGGTAAAAAGAGTACTTATCTTATACAAATGAGGTGCTAGAGGAAGAACTAACAGAGGAATTAGATTGGGGAGGAGGGCTGGTAGTTCTGGAATCCTACTCTCATCAGAAATAGATTAAAGAGGGAATAATACCTATATATCTAAAAGTATAAAAGCCTTCTAAATTAAGAAAGAAATAAGAGGGCAATAGGATAGGGAGTGGGGAGAGAATAAGGGAGGGATTTTTTTAGAGGGAACCATACTCACATCAGATCTGGATTTAAAGAGAGAACAGCATATACATTTAGAAGGGAATAAAAGTCTTCTAAATTTATAAAGAAATAAGAGCGTGAGGGAATAGGATAAGGGGAATATAGAAGGGTGTGTAGATTAATGGGAATGGGTTAAGGTATGTAGATTAATGAAAATGAAGGGCAGCCATATGTTTGGAAAGCTATGAAAGTCTTCTAAATTCAGATAGAAATAAGAGGGCAAGGGGAAAGTGTTGAGGGAGAGGATAAGGGAGAGATCCTTGAAGGAGAGAGTAGGTTAAGTAATAAGGGGGCAAGGTAGTGAGTGGAAAGAAAGCAGAAGGGTCGGGAGGGATGGGAAATAGGAGATACACACAAACATAAAATAAAAATCAGGAATAGAATTTATTATGTTAAAAAAGCAGACATAGTAATCATAATCCCAAAGTTAAAACTAAAATAGATTTAATCAAAAGAAAAAAAATAGGAAAGCTAGACTATGTATCAGCCACATTAATCAATATTGTTTTAGATTATTTAAAATAATTAGTCAGCATAAGGTTGAAATACTGCTGTAAGCATAGGAAATGATGGCTTGGTAGAGTTAGAAAAATATAGAAAGGCTTGGACTTAAGAAGGATGACATTATCCACCTTCAGAGAAACAGAGGACAAACAAGTATAGTATGGTTTCACATAGATTTATATGAATGGATATGCATATATATAGTATGATTATAGATATCTATGTGTATATGTATGTGTAAATACAAATATATGTTTGTATGTGTGTGTGAGAGAGAGAGAGAAAGAGAGAGAAAGACAGAGAGACAGAGACAGAGAGATTGGAAAGGGAGACAGACATACACAGAGACAGAGAGATTGGAGAGGGAGAAAGAAACAGAGATTGGAGAGGGAGAGAGAGAAAGAGATTGGAGAGGGAAACAGAGACAGAAACAGAGACAGAGACAGAGAGGGAGAGAGATTGGAGAGGGAGAGAGAGCCACATATAGGAAAACTATTGCCAAATTTCAAAACCCCCAGATCAAAAAGAGAATTTTGCAAGAAAGAAGAAAAAACAATTCAAATATGCCAGAGCTACAATTAGAATTGTAACAGGACTTAGCAGAAGCCACAATAAATGATCGCAGATCCTGAAATCATATATACCGACAATCAAAAGACCTAGGCTTGCAACAAAAAATATCATATCCAACAAAATTATCCATAATAGTGAATGAGAAAAAAATGGACATTCAATGAATTTGCAGATTTTCAGTACTTTCTATAAACCAAACCAGAACTCAATAGAAAATTTAACATTTAAGAGCCAATATCCAAGATTAATTTTAAGGAACTTAAGGTGGACAAACTGTTAATGTTTTCTACATGGAAATATATACTATATGTTTATGATTGACATCAGGAATTGGGTAGCTTAAAAGAAAGATTTATATAAATGAGGTGCAGAGGAAAAATAGATCCAGAGGCATTAGAGGGGGGAGGAAGGCTTGTAGTTCTGAAAATCTACTCACATTGGGAATGGGTTAAATAGGTTATTTACACTGTATATATACTACATATATACCATGAAGGGTGTTGTGTCTTCTAAAATCTATAAAGAAATAAGAGGGGAGGGAAAGAAGAAGGGGAATACAAAGGAGGAGAGAAGATAAGGGAGGGATCCATGAGTGGGAGAGGTTAAATAAGAGCAAGGAAAGTTAAGGAGCAGAATTAAAGTAGAAGACTTAGCAGAGATAGCAAAGAATAGATGTGCATAAATACTACAACCCAGGATTAGGAGTCTAATTTATTAGAAAAAAGAAGTACAGTTAGTAGTCATTGATCTTAGACACAGTCAAGCTTGAAGATTCAATTAAGAGAGAAATTTACATTATATGTCAGCCATACTAATATTATTTTAGATGCATGTTTACATATAGGTAAATGTACATGTGTATATATATATATATATATGTAGATATATATGCATGTTGCTCTATGTATGTATATAGAGAGATATATGTATATGTGTGGGTCTGTGGATGGGTGTGAATGTATATGTGTGTATATATATGTATGTGTGTGTATATCTATTAAATATAGTTGTGCTTAACTAGTGTGCTTGGGGGAAGTAGGGGGGTGAAAGGGGAAAAAAAAGAGCAAAGTAATGAAAAGGTACATAGCAGAGAATTGAGGCCTTTCTTTATCAGAGAAATTCGATTCAATTTTTTTTAGTCATGATTGCTAATTGTATTTCTCTTCATCCTATTTCACCCCATTTATTCTATTCTCTCTCCCTTCACCCTGTTCCTCTTCAAAAGTATTTTGCTTCTGACTACTACCTCCCTTCTATCCCCATCCTCCCCCCCTTTTTTATCCCCTTGTTCTCCTACTTTCTTGTAGGGTAAGATCAATTTCTTTCCCCAATTGAATATGTATGTTATTCTCTCTTTGAGCTAATTCTGATGAGAATAACTCATTCCACCTCTCCTCCCCTATTGTAAAAGCTTTTTCTTGCCTCTTTTATGTAAGATAATTCTACTTCTCCCTCCCTTTCTCCCAGTACATTCCTTTCTCACCCCTTAATTTTATTTTTTAGATATTACTGTTCATATTCAACTCACACCTGTGTCCTATGTCTATATATACTCTTTCTAACTGCCATAATAATAAGAAAGTTCTTATGAGTAACAAGTATCATTTTCCCATGTAGGAATGTAAACAGTTTAATCTTATTAATTCTTTTATGATTTCCTTTTTTTGTTTACCTTTTTATGTTTCTCTCCAGTATTGTATTTGAAAGTCAAATTTTCTATTCAGTTCTAGTCTTTTCATCAAAAATGCTTGAAAGTTCTCTATTTCATTGAATATCCATTTCCCCCTGAAATAGTATTATTCTGACTGTGACTCCATGATATTTGAATTGTTTCTTTCTGGCTGCTTGCAATATTTTCTCCTTGACCTGGGAGCTCTGAAATTTGACTGCAATATCTCTTGAAGTTTTTATTTTGGGATCTCTTTCACGAGGTTATTGATGGATTCTTTCAATGTCTATTTTACCCTCTAGTTCGAGAAAACAGTTTTCCTTGACAATTTCTTGAAAGATGATGTCTAAGCTCTTTTTTTGGTCATGGCTTTCAGTACTCCAGTAATTTTTAAATTGTCTCTCCTGGATCTGTTTTCCAAATTGTTTTTCCAATAAGATATTTCACATTTTCTATTTTTTTCATTCTTTTGATTTTGTGTGATTGTTTTTGATGTCTTATAAAGTCATTAGCTTCCATTTGCTCAATTATAATTTTTAGGAAATTATTTTCTTCAGTAAGCTTTTATACCTCCTTTTCCATTTGACCAATTCTACTTTTTAAGGACTTTTTCTTCTTCTGTGCATTTTGGTGCCTCTCTTTCCATTTGGCTAATTTTGCTTTTCAGGGTATTGTTCTCCTCACTGGCTTTTTGTACCTCATTTAGCATTTGGTCTATTCTATTTTTTTAAGATTTTGTTTTTTAGGCTTTTTTTTTGTTTCCTTTACTAAGCTGTAATGAGTTTCTTGCATCTTCCTCATTTTTCTTTCCAATTTTTACTCTTGTCTTTTTGAGTTCTTTTTTGAGTTCTTCCTTTTTGAGTTCTTACATGACCTGAGACAAATTCATACTTTTTTGGAGGCTTTGGATGGTGGAACTTTGTTATCTTCTTCTGGGTGTGTGCTTTGATCTTCCTTGTCACCATAGTAATTTCTATGGCCAGAATTATTTTTTCTGTTTGTTCATTTTCCAGTCTATTTCTTGACTTTTAACCATTTGTTAAAGTAGGATCCTGCTTCCAGGATAAAGGGTGCACCATCCCAAGCTTCAGGAGTTTTATGCAGTTGTTTTAAGAGACACTTTAGGGATCTGTAAGTTTTCAGTTCTTCCATGGTTGTTTGATCTAAGGAGAGGTGTTTACTACTCTTCTAGCCTATGCTCTGGTCTGTGAGTGACCACAAGCACTCTTTTCTGCCCTGGAACTGTAATAAAGGTTCCTACTCCTCTGTAGTTTTAAATTCTGGTATGTTAGTGTTCCTCTTCACCCTGGGATTGCCACCCAGGATTTTGGCCCAGATTTGAGTATGGGAAAAGCAACAAAGTCCTGCCTCAGTTATAGCAAAGAGACCTCTGTAATCTCCTCTTAATCAGTTGTTTGAGGTCCTTATTATCTGTGGGCTGAGACCTCTGGAAGCAGCTACTTACCACTGATTATTCAAAGCCTCCCAAGGCTTTCTGGGTTCAGGTCTATGCTGACCTGTGCTCCACTCTTACCCTGGTACAACAGACCTTTCCTGGTTACCTAAATTGTCTTGGGCTGGAAAATTGTTTCATCCTTTTTGTGGGTTCTGCTGCTGTAGAATTTATTTAGAATCATTCTTTGGACAGCTTTGGGGGAGAGCTCAGAGGGAGCCGCTGCCTTTATTCTGTCATCTTGACTCTGCTCTTCCCTCAACTATGTGTGTGCTGGCGGTTTTTAATGGAGTTTTCTTCTCTGGTAATTTCAGTCTTTTTTTTCCCTTTAATATTTCTTTATCACTCACTTTTTGACTCCTTCTTTTATAACATATCCCTTGAAGGCTAGACTTCATGATAGGAGGTTTCTCTCATGATAGGAAATGAACTTTATCACCCACCTCAGTCCTGGTCTTCAGTGACTTTTGATGGGCAGAACTAACTTTACCTGGATTCCAGTCCTTTTACTTTTGGCTTAATTAGGCCACACACACACACACATACACACACACACACACACACACACACACATCCGGTGCCTTTATTTAGTTTCTCATTTTTTTTAGTTTTCTGGCTGAATGGTGCAATAGCAAAGTGATACAGCCCCAGGTAAAAGAAGTTTTTATGTCTACCTCCTCCAGACAGTGCTTAATGGGCAGAATTGAGTCCTACTACTTGTTGTCCTAGATAACGGGGTGAAGGCTGGCGAAGTTTGCTGATAGCTGACAGCATCAACAAAAAAACTGCCGAGTAAATTCCAGAGGACAAGCATGTGGTGGGTTGTACAATCCTGCCAAAGTCTGTAGACTGGTGGGGGAGAGGATGTTCAATATCTTCTGCTATTTTTTTCATCAGGTTGTTACTTTATGTTGGTATCTGGATCGATCTGGATGTTGTTATTTAAATCTCTGAAGACAGTTACGATTACTTGCGCATGATTCTTATTTGGGGGAGTCTTGAGAATTCATGATAATTGAGGAAAATATCTACTTCACTTTTGGATCATATAAAATGATGCTAATGCAGCAATTACTACAAGCAAGGTTATTTAGTTATCTTCAGGGTAAAGTTCCTAAAAACCTAGGGCATTTTCCTATTTGTTTGTAGTTGCTGACTAGCTACATAGGATTTCCTCATTAATCAGTAAACTGCAAAGCCAGAAGCATGGAAGACACTCAGGGTTCACCTTTCTCTGCATTGCTCATCCTCCTTTCAAGGGGCTCATAGTCTTTCAATCTTGCATGACTATTGCCAAGTGATGCAGGCTGGGCCTCATTCAAGCTGGTCCCTTGCTATTTTAGGTTCAGTATTGAAAAGAAGTGAAATGCTTGTAAAAGACCTAAAAAAGGGGCAGCTAGGTGGCGCAGTGGATAGAGCACCAGCTCTGAAGTCAGAAGAACTTGAGTTCAAATCTGATTTCAGACACTTAACCTTTCTTAGCTGTATGACCCTGGGCAAGTCACTTAATCTCAATTGCCTCAGCAAAAAAAAAAAAAAAAAAAAAAAAGACCTAACATACAATTACTTATCCAAAATAGGGGAAGGAAATTCACCTAGCATAATCTTTTTCCTTTTTAATTTTCATTTAAAACTTAAATATAAAATAGGAAAAAAACACAGGGAAAAAAGACAGAAAAAGAAAAAAAAAGCATTGTCATGCACATAGCAGAACACAAGAAGATTCAGTAAGCATGGATACAGTAAGGCATGGATATATTTATATATACACACATACTTTTTAAAGTGTATCTGTATCTCTATATATGAAATATATACACATACATCTCAAACAATATTAATATGGCTTACATACAATGCAGATTTCTCTTTTGATTGAATCTTTTTAAACTTTTACCTTATCTGAGATTAATGATTACCACACCTACTTTTTTTCTAATAAATTCTACTCCTGATCATTGTTATTATGTTTGTATATATCTATTGTTTCCTATACCTGCTAACTCTTCTACTTTACTTCTACACATCAACTTGCCTTGCTATTTCTTAACCTCTCCTCCACCCTAATAATCCCTCCCTCCTAAAAATCCCTTCTTTCCCCCTACTCCTTCCCTTTCTTTTTATCCCAATTCCCAATAATCTATACCCTGTCTTATCCTATTCCCTCCCCCTCTTATTTCTTTATAGACTTTGGAGAGTGTTATACTTTTCTAGGTACACACACACACACACACACACACACACACACACACATTGTTCCTTCTTTAACCCATTTTCAATGTGAGTAGGATTTCTGAACTACCAGCCCTTCTTCCCCATTTAATTTCTCTGTGTTGATTCTTGGTTTTGCACCTCATGTGTGTATCATAATTGCTATTTTTGCCTTTTCCTAGTTTTGCTTTTTAGAGTCATATCATACTCAGCTCTACCCCAATCTTTCTTTCATTCTACCCAATTACTAATGATAATCTTGGAATATGGTTTACATTTCCATGTATAAAACATACTCATTAAGGACTGTCAGTGGAGCTGTGAATTGGTCCAGACATTATAGAAATTAGTCTTTGATGTTGGCTTTTATATGTCAAATTTCCTAACAAGTTTAGCTTTGCATCAAAATCCTGAAAATCTGAGAGTTCATTGAATGTCCTTTTTTTCATTCAGTATTATACTTAATTTGCTGTTTATAATATTTTTGACCACAATTCTAGTTTTTTTTTTGATTGTCAATATGTAGTATTCCAGGATCTGCAATCTTTTATTGTAGCTGCTGAAAGGTCTTGTGTTATTCTAATTGTAGCTCCAGAATATTTGAATATTTTTGTTGTTGCTTGTAAAATTTTCTCTTTGATCTGGGGGTTATGAACTTTAGCCATCATGTTCCTGTATGTTTTCTCTGTAGGCTCTCTTTTAGGTGATTAGTGGATTTTTTTTCTATTTCTACTTTCCCCTCTTGTTCTGACATTTTTCTTTAATTATTTCTTGTATTATTGCACTAAGATTCTTTTGTGATCTCTTTTAGATCTATTCTCAAGATCTATTTTGCTTATGAGATGTTTCACATTCTCTTTTATTGTATTTTTTTGAATTTTGTATTTTGCTTTATTATTTCTTGGTCTTTTAGAACTTCACTGGCCCAATTCTAACTTTCAAGGAGTAGTTTTTTTTTTCCTTAAGACTCTGGATCTGGAAAGTTGGTTGACTTTCTTTTCATCTTGTTTTTCTTGGATTTTTTTTTGTTTTCCTCCATCTTTCTAATTTGATTTTAAAAGTCTTTTTTGAGTTCTATAAATCCTTTTTGGGAAGGTAACCATTTAATGTTATTCTTTGGGGTAGGAGAGGCTTTTTTTTTAATTTCAGTATCCTCTGAAGATGAACCCTGGTCTTTCCTATTCCTTTCCTATTCCCATAGGAATGCTTTTTTTACTCCTTTGCAGGTTCATTTTTTTTTAAACAAGAACTAAAATGCAATCATCTCTAGTTCTGGGATTGGGAGGATAGTGCCTCTGTGTTCCCTTCAGTTCTCTCAGGATCTTCAAACGCAAAACTCCACCCTCGTCTAAGCGCCCACAGCCAGCAGTGTCCCTGACTCCCTGGTTTTGCACTCACCTGGCACGTGTTGGTTCCTTCTCATCAAAGGCTGCATCTCAGCAGCACAACTAGGCTTGCCATTTCTTATCAGCAGAGGTTCCCTCAATCTTCCCAAACTCAGATTCCCTACCTCCCCACCTCCCTGTCTGGGAGGTGAAAGTTCCTGTGGCTGAGGCTATCTCCAAACCCAGCTAGCCTCAGGGTTCCCTCCTTGCTGTTTCAGGGATACTAGCCTGGAATTGTTTACCCTGGTTACACTTCACAGGGGGCCAAACCTCCATCCTGGTATCTTTCTTTGGATTTTTTTCCTGTTGTCCCAGGAGGACCACTGTTCTGCCCCAACTCCTATTTATTTGTCACCAATCTACGTTCAACCTGAGATGTCATTTTTGTTTTGTGGGGGAAAATCTGGAGAGCTTGGAATTTTCTGACCTACTCTTATCATCTTTTGGGATTTTTCTCCTCAACAAGGATATTCAAAGAGGAGGGGAAGTGCTGCTAGACAGGATGGGGGAAGTGGAGGAAAAGGCACATTAATGCACTGTCAGTGGAGCTGTGAATTGGTTTAGACATTATAGAAAGCATTTTTTGGGGAAAAAGTCACTAAAAGTTACTTGAAAAAGAAAGTCACCAAACTGGGCATACCTTTAATCCAGCTATATTATATCCCAGAGATCAAAGCAAGGAGAAAAGAGATCATATATAGAAAAATATTTATAGGAGGATGGATACAAATTATGACACATAGGTATAATGTATAATGTTATATTGTGTTGAGATGACAATTATAAACTCATGCAGAGTAAAGTGAGCTGAATTAGAAGAACAATTTACACAATAAAAATAGCTTCTAAAGACTTAAGAAATCTGAACCGTTCAATGACCAACCACAATTGCAAAGGACTCATAACAAAGCACTTCTAGACAAGGAGCTGATGGACTCAAATTGCAGAATAAGACATATTTTTCTTTTTTGACATAGATAACATGGGAGTGCTATGTATATTTATTTACAAAGGCTACAAGAACTACAGCTCATGTATGGCCTAGCAGACCTACTGATGTTTTGTTTTTATTTTTGCTGGCTTAGAATGAGTTTAAATTGGAATTTTTTCTACAAACATCTGAGTTTACAATTTCAATCTGCAAGCTTGCAGGTTTTTGAGAATCACTTTGAAGGATTTTTTAGAACAATTTTTTATTGTTGTTATGGTGAATCCTCTGCCTCCATTCCTTACTTAGCCTTTGGCTCTCAAATGAGTCTTGCTGCAGGCTCAAAATGTGAGTGGAACCCATATGGGGTCTTCTAATTGAATGTGGGGGTCAAAAATTATAATTTCTTATCAGTAAATATTTGATCTGTATTCCTATTTTATATACCTACATATTCAGGATCATGTAAAAATTCCTCAGGCAAAAAGAGGTAGTGAATGAAAAAAGTTTAAGAAGCCCTGGGCTAGGCCAGGTACTAAGCTATGATGGGACACATAAATTGGAGGATATGGTTATATATGGATATAGGGGGCAATACTAAGGATGCTCATGGGAAATATGCTGTGGATGCAGTGACATCTGTTGATTGCTGCCCATGTGAATGGGCTCATTTTGATTTTTGCTATTAAGTCCACTTGGCTGTTCTATTCTATTCCTGCTATAGCAAGGTCCTTCTTGACCTCTGCACTTTTTGACACTTTTAATGACTGACTTTTCCTTGCTACTCACTTCCCTCTAGGTTTTTAGGACATCCTTGTTCTCCTACCAGTATGGTCACTCATTCTCAGTCTTATCTGCTGGATCTTCATCCAGGCCATGCCTAATAATAATAGATGCCCCACAGGACTCTGTTCTGAGTCTTCCATTCTCCATCTATAATATACCACTTGGGGACCTCATCAGCTTCCACGGTTTCAATTATCGTCTCTACACATATGATTCTCAGTTCTATTTGTTTAACCCTAACCTCTCTGCTGACTTCCATTCCTGAATCTCCAACCGTCTATTGAACATCTCAAATTGGATGCCCCATAGACAATTTAAACTCAACATGTTCAAAACAGACTTATTATTTTCCCACATCCCCCCCCATCTTCCAAATGTCATTATTACTGTTGAGAATAGCACCAACCTCCTAGAAACCTAGGCTTGAAACCTAGATGTCACCCTCAATTCCTCAGTGTCTGTTGACTCATATCCAACCTTTTGCCTCACCCTGCCATTTTGATCTCTGACATGGTTGCCACCCTGGTGTGGGTCCTTACCAATTCATCCCTAAACTACTGAAACACCCTTTTGATTGGTATTGCTTCCTCAAGGACTATGGTCCTTCCTCCACTCAGCTTTCAAATTGATCTTCCTAAAGTACAGGTTGGACCATGTCACCTCTGTTCCCCATTAATTAATAAACTTAAGTGGTTTTCTATACTTTCAGTATCAAATATTCTTTAGCTTTTAAAGCCTTCTACAATGACTCCTTCCTACCTTACTAGTCATCTTATATATTATTCCTCTCAATATGCATTGTGATCCAGTGGTTCTTCACACAAGATACTCCATTTCCCAACTTCGGTTATTTTCAATAGCTGATCCTGTACTTGGAATACTCTCCATCTCTGCCACTTAGCTTCAAGTCTCAGCTAAAGTGCCACCTTTTACAAGAACCCTTTCCCAGTGCTTCTTTCCTGGGACTACCTTCAATTTATCCTACAATACACACACACACACACACACACACACACACACACACACACACACAGAGTTTGTTTGCACATAGTTATTCATCTGCAATTTGTCTTCCCTATTATTCTGTGAGTTCCTTGAGTGAGGATTATCTTTTGCCTTTCTTTGTATTTACCATCATTTAGCACAGAGCATAGAACATGTTAGAAAGTTGCCTCATGACCTGAGTCTTCCCCCTTGTTTCCCAGACCCAAGTTCCAAGGAGCCGAGGCCTGAGGAATGGATGCTTAGCTTT
>JAJPUD010013348.1:559-44791 GCA_023553655.1 Myrmecobius fasciatus
ATAGGTTTTCTTTGCCTCTACATGTGATGTAATTTCCCTTATTTTACATCCTTTTCCTCTTCTTCCAGTGTTATCCCTTTTCTACCTCTAATTTCTTTTTCAGTTTATCATATCATAAGATTCATAAAATCACAATAAACATATAATAATCATAAAATCACAGTAATCATATGATAATAATCATAAAATCACAGTAATCATATCATAATCATAATGTAATAATCGATTCATAAAATCAACCCTCATTCTATAAGTATCTATAACATAAATATAGTTGTCAAGAGTTATTTTTTCTTGTTACCTTTTTATGTTTCTCTTGTGTTCTGTGTTTGTAGATCAAATTTTTTGTTCAGTTCTGGTCTTTTCAGTAGAAATAGGTGAAATTCTCCTATATCATTGAAAGACCATCTTCTTCCCTGGAAGATAATGCTCATTCTAGCTGGGTAACTTATTCTTGGCTGTAATCCAAGTTCCTTTGCCCTTCGGAATATCTGATTCCAGGCCCTTCGATCCTTCAAAGTAGAAGCTGCTAGGTCCTGTGTGATCCTAATTGTAGCTCCCCGATATTTAAATTGTTTCTTTCTGGCTTCTTGTAATATCTTTTCCTTGGTATGATAGTTCTGGAATTTAGCCACGATATTTCTGGGGGACTTAATTTTTGGGTTTCTTTCAGGAGGTGATCGGTGGATTGTTTCAAGGAGTATTTTGCCTTCTGGGTGTAAAATATCAGGGCAGTTTTCTTTTATGATTTCCTGGAATATAGTGTCCAGGTTCTTTTTTTCATCATGGCTTTCAGGAAGCCCTATAATCCTTAGATTGTCTCTCCTAGATCTATTTTCCAGGTCAGTTGTTTTTCCTAGGAGATATTTCATGTTTTTCTCTATCTTTTCATTTTTTTGTTTTTGTTCAACTGATTCTAGAAGTCTTGATGAGTCATTAATTTCCAATTGTTCGATTCTAATTTTTAATGTCTTATTTTCTTCAGTTACTGTTTTTAGTTCCTTTTGCAATTGACCAATTACATTTTTTTGTTCATTGCATTCTTTTTCCATTTTCTCTATTTTATTTTGCAGTGATCTCATTGAGTTTCCCCATGTTTCTTCTAACTCTCTTTTAAGATTTTTTATGCAATCTTCAAAGAAAGCCTTGTGACATGGAGACCAATTTATGTCTTTCTTTGGGGCTTTTTCTGGAGTTGCTTTACCTTTAGGGGCCTCAGGATTTGAGGTCTGTTCTTCCCTCTCTCCATAAAAGTTGTCTATGGTGAGAGCTCTTTTTGGTTTTTTATTCATTTTTTTTTTAAAGGTGTGAGGTCTGTTTAGGGCAAAGGTGGGACAGCTGCTTTAATTTGCCCTGGGGCAGTTCTGCTGATTGAGTTATTTCAGGGGCTGGGCAGCTCCGCTGATTGAATTATTTCTGGTGCTGATCAGACCTGTTGTTTGATTGATTGCTTTAAGGTGCTGTGTAATGGCAGCTAGTTAAGATGCTCATCAGGGGTTCAGTGGTTCACAATCTATCCCCCTCAAAAGGCAGACCCTCCAAACCACCTGCCCACAATCAGGACAAATTGTTCCAAGAGGCTTGCAGAAGACTCCCAGGTGTGTGAAAAGCACAACGCTCCCACTCCTGTTCTGACTCCTGTTCCAGCTCCCTGCTCCAGCTCCCTGCCCCGGTCTCCCTGTGCTGCAGTCTGGGTTCAGTAGGCCACCCCCTGCCCCATTAAAACAGACCTGTTTTGAGGTTCTTCCAGAGTATCTTCTTGTAGAATCGTGTTGTTCTCCGGATATTGTGGATTTTTTTGCTTCAGAATCAGTCTAGAGGCTTCATATTTTGTTGGTTTGAGGGGAGGTTAGAGGAGGTTACAGAGAATCCTGTCTGATCTCCGCCACCATGGCTCCAGTTTCCAGTTTCTAGCCACTACAAAAAGGGCTGCCACAAACATTCTTGCACATGTGGGTCCCTTTCCCTCCTCTAAGATCTCTTTGGAATATAGCTGGGCAAGTCACTTAACCCCAATTGCCTCAGCAAACAAACAAACAAAAAGAACAATTGAGTTCTAGGTTTTCTCCCTTATTATTTCCACCCACAATTAAGAAATCACACATGAACTTAAGCAAAATAATTCCATAAAAGTTAAGTTGTGAAAGAAAACATATTTCCCTCCATAATGAAAATAAAAACCCTCAAGAAAAATTGTTTAAAACAGAAAGAGAAATAGAGAATGCTTTCATCTGTATTCAGACACAATTCTTTCCTTCTCTGGGTATGGATAGGATTTTTTCATCATAAGTTCTTCGGTGCAGTTCATGAATGATTGTACTACTGAGAATAACAAAGTCATTTACAACTGGTCATCCCAGAACATTGTTATTACTTGTATACAGTATAAAATTTCACTTTGTTTATGGAGGATTTTTCAAGTTTTTTTTTTTCCCTTGAGAACGTCAGGCTCATTATTTCTCAGAGAAAAATACTATTCCATCAGAGAAATTTGCTTTAATTTTTTTTTACAATTACTATTGTTGATTGTATTTACTACCCTTTATTCTCTCTCTCCTTTCACCCAGTCCCTCCTCAAAAGTGTTTTGCTAACAACTCCTCCTTCCCCCCAATATGCCCTCTCTTTTGTTACCCTCTCTCCTTCCCCATTTCCTTCCCCTCCTGTTTTCCTATGTATTGAGAATGTGTATTATTTCCTCTTTGAATCAATTCTGATGAGAGTAAGGTTCACTCATTTCCCTTCTCCTCACCCTCTTCCACTCCCCTAAAAAAAGCTTTTTTGGCCTTTTTTTATGGCAGATAATTTGCAACATTCCATTTCTCCCTTTCCCTTTCTCATAGTACATTCTTCTCTCACCCCTTAATTTCATCATTTAAAAAAAGATACTATTTTTTCATATTCAACTCACATCCATATCCCCTGTTGATATATTCATCCTAATTGCCATAATAAAGAGAACATCCTAATGAGTTACAAGTACCATATTCCCATCTATGAATGTAAACAGATAAATCTTATTGAATCCCTTATGATATCACTTTCCTGATTATCTCCTTATGCTTCTTCAGAGAACTATATTTGAAAATCAGATTTTTGTTTAAGCTCTGGTCTTTTCATCACAAATGCTTGAAAATCCTCTGTTTCATTGAATGACCACCTTTTCCTCTAAAGGTTTATACTCAGTTTTGCTTGGTAGGTGATTCTTGGTTGCAATTCTAGCTCCATTGTTCTCTGGAATATAATATTCCAAGCCCTCCAAGGCTTTAATGTAGAAGCTGCTAAATATTGTGTAATCTTGACTATGGCTCCACAATACCTGAATTGTTTCTTTATGGATGCTTGCAATATTTTCACCTTGACCTAGGGGTTCTGGAATTTGGCTCTAATAAATTTCTGAGAAGTTTTTTTGGATTTTTTTTGAGATCTTTTTCAGAAGGTGATCAATGGAGTTTCTGTTTTACCCTCTAGTTATAGAACATCAGGGCAGTTTTCCTTGATAATTTCTTGAAAGGTGATGTACAAGCTCTTTTTTTTCCCATCATGACTTTCTGGTAGACTTACAATTTTTCAATTATCTTTCCTGGATCTGTTTTCCAGATCAATTGTTTTTCTAATTTCACATTTTTTCTCTTTTTTATTTACTTTCTTGTATCTTGATTTCATTAAGTCATTAGCTTCCAATTGCTCATTTCTATTTTTTATGGAATTATTTTCCTCAGTGAGCTTTTGTACCTCCCTTCCCAATTGGCCAATTTTGCTTTCTAAGCCATTCTTTTCCTCATTAGCTTTTTGTATTTCCTTTCACACCTCTCTTAATTTTTTCCCTAATTTTTCCTCTAATTCTCTTACCTAATTTTCAAAGACCCTTTTGAACTCTTTCATGGCCTGAGTCCAATTCCTATTTTTCTTGGGGGCTTTGGATATAAGAGCTTTGTCTTTGTTATCATCTTCTGAGTGTGTGTTTTGGCATAATAACTTTCAGTCAGATTTTTTTTTGTTTTTCAATCATTTTCCTAGCTTATTACTCTGTTTTTAACTCTTTGTTCAAGTAGGGCTCTGTTTCCATGGTAGAAGGTGCACTGTCCAAAGCTTCAGGGGTTTTGTGCAGCTGTTTTCAGAAGTTTTTCTAGGAATCCCATCACAAGCACTTTTTCTGCTCTGGAGCTATCAGGTATGTCCCGTCCCACTGAAGCTGTAAGATCTAGTGTGCTGGCCAGGCCTGGGACTTCGCTAACCAGGGCTGCATTGGCACTATACACTTGACTCCCACCCTGTTGCCACAGAATCTATCCACTGACCTCCTGAGTCTTCCCTGGTGTCCCTGGGTTGAGAGGTCCAGAAGCCTCCAGCACTGCTGATTCAGAGGTCCCTCCTAGCATTTAATACTGGGGTCCTGGCTGGAGATGGGGCCAGGGCTAGGCCTGCACTGGGATTACATGCTGGGCTTCCACTCTGGTTCCACAGACCTTTGCTGCTCATCTTCCAGCCCCTCTTTGATGTCTCTGGGATGAGAAGTCTGGAATCCAACAGTACTGCCATGGATTCAGAGGACAAAGCTGGGACTGAGTCCAGCATTGCGCCAGTATGCCATGCTCTGGAAAGTCATGCTGGATTTCCACCTTGGTGTCATAGATATTTTGCTGAGCTTCTAAGTTGTCTTCAGCTAGAAAATGTTCTCCTCTGTCTTTTTGGATGTTCTGATGCTCTAAAATTTGTTCAGAGTCATTATTTAAGAAATTTGGAACTACTTGAGGGAGAGAATGGACAAGTTTCTGCTTTTCTGCATCATCTTGGCTCAGCCCTCCAGATTTTGGGGTTTTTTTTAAAGCTTTTTGATGATGATAGCAATGAGATACTGATATCTAAGAACTCATTGTAATACACTAGTCAGAAATAACCGTTTGTATAAAATTGAGTACTCATTTTAAGTAATATGCTTTGAAAAGACACTTGAGATACTTATTCTTTCTGCTAATAGTTAAACATCCAGTTCTAAAGAATGGAATACAGCTGAAGTGGTAAGCAGTCACTTAGCATCATGCCCTCCTTGATTCTACTCTTTGATTTCAGCTTCAATTAAATCAAGCTCATTTTTCACAATGACAGCATGATTTCAAGCCTATCAAAACCTTCTGATTTGGACAAATTTTCCCTTACATGTGATTATACTTGGGTCACCTGATTTAATCACAACAATAACTGAGTGACTAGCCAGCTGTTACAATAAGTGTTTTTTTTTTTACACGAAACAGTCTTATCTCTATTTTACTTGATAATTCCTCCATTATTGGAATTTTAGCATTACAGGATGAGAATTCATGTGAATTAGTCAGAATTGAAAACAGGTTTGTTGTTGTTATTGTTGTTTTGTTTTAAGAATCTAAAAAAATTATTCATGTTTGGTTAATTAATCTCATTTAGATAAAAGGAAGTTACAATCTATGCAAGTAAAGTAGATGCATTTTCATCCAAAGATTACTCTCATTCAAAAAAAATGAGATTTTACTCTTAAGAAAAGACAATTCGATGCAACCAGAATTTATTAAGCATCTACTACATATCAGATACTCTAGGTGGAATTGTTCACATATGACATGTTAATTGTATCAAGTCCTAGAATATTAGAGAAACTCCTAAATGAGACTTATAATCGTTTAACATAGTTGTCTAGGTATCCACAAAGGAAAAACAATAACTATCATCCAGACCATCATAAACAATTAGTTAAATCCCCTAAATGCCCATCTATTAATCAATCAATCAATATTTATTAAGTAACAACTATGTGTTGAGCACTCTCCTAAACACTAAGTATACAAAAAGAGACAAAAGACAGTCCCCACCCTCAAAAATGTTGAGCAATATGCAAGCAAAAATATACAGGTTAAATATATGCAGAATAAATAGGAATTAATTAAAAGAGGAAAGACAATAAAATTTAAAGGAATTGTGAAAAGATCCCTGTAGAAAACGGGATTATGTTGAAATGAGGAATGAGAGCATTCTATACAAGAGGGTAGCCAGAAAAAAAAATGCCCAGATCTCATAGATGGGATATTTCATTCATGAAAAACTAAGGAAGCCATGTCAATGGATTGAAGAGTATGTGAAGAAAAGTAAGCTGTAAAATGACTGAAAAGGTTAGAGTGAGTTAGGTTATAAAGAGCTTAAAACACCAAAATGAATTTTGTATTTGATATAAGGAACCATTAGAATTTATTGAGTGGTGGGGACTGGAGGTTTAGGGGTGAAGGTAGGAAGGAGTTAGTCATACCTGTGCTGTTGGGAAATTATATAAGTGACAATGGATAATGAATTAGGCTAGGGAGAGATTTGAGGCAGGCAGATATTCCAGCAGATTATTGCAATAGTGCAGTAGGCATGAGGAGATAAGGGTCTGCATTAGAATAGTGGCATTGCAGAAAAAAAGGAAGTATGTTAAAGATATCGGAAATGTAAAATCATCAAACTTTGGCAACCAATTGAAAATGAAATATGAGAGATAATGATTCAATAATGTCATCTAAGCCGTGAGACTGACAGACTGGGAGAAGATGCTGTCCTCAGTAGTAATAGGACAGTTAGAAAAGGGAGAGAATTCAAGGGGAAAGATATTGAAGTAGCTTTTGCACATGGTGAATTTAAGAAGTCTACTGTTTATCCAATTTAGCATATCTAAGAAGAAAGTGGAATGCATTATTAGAGATAGAGAAGTTAGAACAGGATAGGTAATTTTGAGAATCATTAGCATATAGTAATAAAATCCATGGGAGTTGATAAGGTCACCAAGTGAAGTAGTATAGAGAAAGACAATAAAAGGGTCCAAGACAGAATACCCTCAACACAGAGGACATGATCTGGATGAAGATGTAAAAAAGAAACTGAGAAAGAGTGATTGGAAAGTAGCAGGAGAACCAGGAGAGAATTGAATCCCAAAAATCTCAGGAGGAAAATATCAAGGAAGAAAGGATATTTGATAGTATCAAAGCTATAGAAAAGTGGAAGAAAATGAAAGTTGAAAAAGGCCACTGAATTTAGCAATTAAGAGAACATGAGAAACTAGTTTCAGGGAATGATAGTACTGGAAGCAATGTTTTAGGGAGTTAAGAGAATCTAGTGAAGGCAGCTATTGTAGTCTTTTCAAGTAGATTAGACACAAACGAGAGATTTGACAATAGGAATTAAAAGATCTGATGAGAGTTTTTTTTGAAGTCAAAGGAAACATGAACATGTTTATAAGTAATTGGGAAGCAATTGGTAGATAGAATGAAAATAAGTGATAAAGTAAGGATAACAAAAGGGTCAATCTGTTGGAGGAGGTGGGATAAAATAGGATTGTTTTACCAGGTCGAGAGGTCAATTTTGGTTAAGAGAGATCTGCCTCATTTTGTAAGCTAGGGGTGAAGGGGCAGGCAGTTATGTAAGATGATACAGAGGAAAGAAGAAACTCACAGTATTTTAAATAGCCTCACTTTGGGAATAAGGAAGTTACTTGGTCCTTGATGACCATCTTCGCTTCAGAATACATAGCAGAAGATAGTAGATACATGATGAAAGGAAAATCTGGATCCTCTTCTCACTTAGGTACATTTGTTATATATGCATGCATGTATATATGCATAGGAATATGTGTTTATATGTATATTTCATAGTACGGAAAATGTGCAGGAAGAAAAAAGGAGTTCAGGTTATCTTGGAAAATTTTTGTGTGGAGAAAAATAGTAACTAAGCCTAGAAGAGTAGGATTAAGGCAGAATGTAAAGTATCTTAAATGCCTTTTGCATTTTAAACAAGGACAAATATGGAGTCACTAAGCATTTTGAATAAGGAAGTGACTATTAAGTCCTCCTTCCCAAATAACCTTGTATTTAACTACTTTGTATTTGTTTACTTTAGTTTTATTCTCTACTTAAATGTATCTTTGTTACCTTCCATGTTAGAAAATAAACTCTTTGAGAACAAAGATTAATTATTTCCTTGTCTTTGTTTCTCCAGTGTCTACCATAGTATCTGTGACATAATAGGTATCTAATAAATACTTGCTGGTAGATTGATTAACTGATGGTCAGACTTGTGCTTTTGAAGAACACTTGGCAGATGTATTCAAGATATACTGAGGAGGAAAGGGATAGGAAATGGGGACACCAATTAAAAGAGAATTAGAATAGTCCCAATAAGAAATGACAAAATCTTAAACAAATATGAGATTGTGTGAATGAGGAGTAAGTAATGAATGCAAGAACTTACAGAGGTACAACAGATGAGATTTAGCAACTAATTATATATGAGACAAGGGATAATAAAAAAAAAAGATCGCATGACTCCAAGGTTTCAAATCTTAGTGATTAGAAGGCTTCTAGTTTGTTTTTGCCTTTTCAAATAACATTTGAAGTGGGGAAAAATAGATGTTGACCCTCTCTGAGAGTAAATTCTTATCAGGATTCAAGTCCATTTTTCTTTTTGTCTTTTCTGTTTGGCTTCAAGTCTATTTTTGCTTTAATCTTATTTAAACTAAGTTCATAGTTTTTTTTTCTTTTGATATGAAAACTAATTCACAGTTTCTATATGTACAATGATTAGGCATATGATTCAGAATCAAAGGATGGTTGATTATTGACTATTCTGTGATGTAAATGACTTAGGAGGTGGGAGGAATAATAAAAGACCTCATGGTCTTATTGTTGACAGTCAATAAAGAAAATCTGTATTAGCAGTAGAATAAATTATCATTACATAAGAACTCACTTTTTTTCTCAAGATTTGGAGATAAATTTGTATCACCTAAAGAACTGTATCTCCTGCCTTCTTTATGTGTATTTTCTATAGGTGAGAGACAATAACAGCAAAGTAATGAGCAAATGACAAAAATAAATGGTGCAGTCTTTTAGCCATGAATCTATTTAAATAATAAAATGTTACATGCATTTCTGTATTTTTGTACTAATATAAACTTCTAGATTACCTTTGCAAAGGTGATTTAAAAATCAACACTGTCTAAGTTCATAGTTTGGGGGTTTTTATGTTTGTTTTTGTTTGGGGGGGATTTTTTATAAAATTGAATGGAGAAATAATTAGTAGATAAATGTTAATGACTAAGTCGTAAAAAAATTTGTTGTCCTTGTGTCATTTTTTCAGTTATACACAACTTTTTGTAACCCCATTTGAAGTTTTCTTGGCAGATATTAGAGTTGTTTGCCATTTCCTTCCCCACCTCATTTTACACATGAAGAACTGAGGTAAACAGAGTTAAGTGACTTGCCAAGGGTGACAAAGCTAGTCAGTAGTTGAGGCCATGTTTGACTTTATGAACAGGAATCTTCCTGATTCCAGGCCCAGCACTCTTTCCATTGAGTCACCTAGTTGTCCACTGAATATATGTGTATATTAAAAGCTTAATTCCTTTCTTGAATTTTACTTGGAAATTTTGTCATGTAGTAGAAGTGTATCCTTGCTTCTCTAAGGATATGCTGGTGCACAACAAATTCTAGTAAATTAAGAAGACTTTAAGTTTAATCTTAGTGTTGGATTATTTTTCACAAATCATTCTAGCTTAGTCTGAAGAAGCTAATTGTAAAATGGTAGATCAACAACTAATGAATTTTTTTTTGGCCCATAACCACTCAGGATATTATCTGCTAAGATAAGAAGAGATTGTAGTTTCACTTAGTAAGGGGAATATTCAAGTGACAAAAATCAAAAATCCTTAAAGTACTAAAGCAAAAAAAAATTGACACATAGTACAATGCAATAATAACAACATTATATTATTTATAGCAAATTTAACCTTGAATAACAGAAAAAGCAAATAACAATTTAAAAATATGGCAAGGTACTAACTAACATAAATATAGTTGTAGGTTATGATCATAAGAACATTCTTTAAATTTAGAATATGCTAATAATGAATCAGAAGGACATTTCTTACTAATTAATTACACACTCATTTTCTTTGTGATGAATATAATTCAAGGTTGTCACATCATACACTGTGTAAATTACCATAAGTTTCCCCATGTAGTTTAACATTTTTATATTTTATGCAAAAGCTGACATTGTCAAAGGTGTGTATGATCATTCATCTAAGAAAGCAGTACAGAAGTGAGAATGACACTTTGATCAATATAAAAAGTACCAGAGATCTTATCAAATATTAATTATTGCCCCATTTTCTTTTTTCCAATTTCCTTGCTTGCCCACTGAAACCTTCATTTCTTTAATCAATGCATTCTAAGTTCAAAACTTATCATGTGTGGCAAAAAAGAAAGCTTATCTGGGCCCAATTGATGATCTAAAGTAAGAGCAATATCCCTGAGTCACCCTGGCAACATTAGCTGGGGAATGTCAGTATTTCCCAATTTCTTGACTAATACAAGTAAGTAGAATAGTGGATATAAATCAGAGAACCTGTTAACAGGAAGAACTAAGTTTGAATCCTTACTCAGACACTTGTTATGTGACCCTGGGCAAATCCCTTAATCTTTTTGGGCCTCAGTTTTCAGATCTATAAAAAGAATGAGAACTCTGATCTCTAAAGTCATTTTCAGTTCTGGACTTTACAATTCTTTAGAATAGTTGCAGGGCAAATGACTATTAGGATCTCAGGGTGATAGAGGAGACAAGGGATGCACCTATCACTCTCAACCCAGTCTGTTTCGAACTTGTTCAACTTCCAGAAAAGTAAAGAGGATCTCTGTTACTTACAAAATTCTTCCATTCTTTTTTTTTCCTGAGGCAATTCGGGTTAAGTGACTTGCCCAGGGTCACCCAGCTAGGAAGTGTTAGGTGTCTGGGACCAGATTTGAACTCAGGTCTTCCTGACTTCAGGGCTGGTGCTCTATCCACTGCACCACCTAGCTGCCCCTACTTACAAAATTCTTACTAGCTTTACTTATTAATTGAACATTTTATTACAAACAACTTTGAGTGCTAATATAAAAAGCTAAACTTGCTTAATAACTTCATGTTTAATTAATTTCCATGCACAATGTATCATAAGACATTTTCTGGCCCTTCTCATATGGAAGGAGAAAAAATTGAGAGGAGAAATGAGTGCCTTTTATCTCTGGAAATGAAATTTGAATTTTGTGAGAGGAATATGAAGAAGATAGTCACAGTAAAAACCTTGTGAAGGTAATCAGAAAATGAACCTAATCAAGAAGTATTATCAGAGAATAAAATTCTCTTCTCCCTCCTCAGTTATAAGCTTGAATTGAGAATGTATAAGGTTATGATCATAGATAGCAAATTACATAAAGAGTATCAACAGCAGAGATAAAGCACAGCCTATCTAGGACTGATATTGTGTGAAACCTAGAAAGAGGCCAATGGGCATATTTCCTCTAAGTATCATGGGTTAAGGAGAAAAGCAGAATTCAAATTACCCAGAAAGAAGTTGAATTTCCTTCTATGTCTATGCATGCTCGGTAAGTTCATTGCCCGTGAGTTATTTTAACCAATAAAGCTATGTTAACTTAATAACATATTTAGATAAAATCAAAATTTGTTTTTTTGTTTGTATTTGTTATGCATTACTTCTATGGCCTAATGAACATAAGAGGAAGGAGGGTCAAAGAAGATTATTCACCTAGTTGTGAGCTTGAGCTACTAGAAGAGTAGTATCCTAAAGAGTGATAGACAAGGTAAGAAGAGAAGAGAATTTTGGGAGGAAAATATTGAGTTCAGTTTTGGACATATTGAATTTAAGATGTCTATAATACATTTGATTCAAGATGTCTAATAGGTAGCTGGAAATATGAGATTGGAAGTCTGGAGAAAGATTGGGGTAGAAAATTAGTTTAAAAGATCATCTACATTGATGTGATAATTGAAATTACAGGAGCTTCCTTTAAGACAAGAACTGCAGCTCTTATGCCTTCTTTCCATTCCCTGTACTCCAGAGCTCTGCAAATAATCAAAAAAATAGAAACAAAAGAAAAAAAAGAAACTATAGGAGCTTATTCAATCAAGTAAAATAATATTGGAGAAGAAAAAAGGGAGCATGATAAGGACAAAGATATTCTAAAAGAGACAGAAAAGGAGTAATCAGGCAGGAAGGAACAAAACTAGAAGACCGTAGTGTCATGAAAATCTAGATGAGAAGAGAGTATTACTTGTACCTACTATAATGACTGCCACAAAGTAGGTGTTGATTGTATCCTTGTTGTATCCTAGTATCCTTAATGGTAGGCATGTTGATGATATCCACTCTCCCTTTTGCCTTTTTTTTTTCATTTTGTTTCTGGCTCTTCATACTGTTATTCATTTCATCATCATAAATCGGAATTAAGGAAAACTTCATAATTAAAACCATGAAATAATTTTACATTATGGCTCTGACTAGAGAAAGCAAAATGCCCAAATAAGTGAAAGGAAAAAAAATATTTGTACACATAATGAACCCTTCTTTTATTATAGAACTATGTTCTTTTAATAACTTGAAGCATGTTTTTGAAGTGAACATGTGATTCATATCCTTAAAAAAGCAGGGTTATTTTATTCCTCTAATTCCTTTCAAAATGGTGGGAATAATTTGAAACCAATGTAACACCTTTTAATTTAGGGTGCTGAAGAAAAGGATAATTTAAACAAACTTGTAAGAGTAAAATCATAGCATTTTAAGTTAATTTAATAAATCTTTATTATCCTCTATTTTACACACTCTGCTGGGAGCAAAGAATCTAAAGACAAAAATAAAATAGTCCCTACTCTCAAGGGCTTTACATTCTACTGGTAAGATAGAAACTACTCACACCAAAAGCAAGTTTAATGAAGGGCAAAAGAGAGAGATTTTTTTAATGCAGTTGTATAGGGAACTCATCATTAGCATAGATTTTTAAAGATCTGAACAGTATATAAAAAAGACTCATAAGAAAAGAAGTGAAAAAGTGTGACTAGTACTATAAAAATCATATCATTAGTGCCAAAACTGAAAATAACCAGAAGATTTTGAAGAATCTAAGAGCAACAATAACAACAAAAATTTTTTATTGTCATCCAAATTTAGGAAGGATTTTGAATTAATGTCAGGCATCCAAGGACAATGGGATATGTTTGGATTGGTGGTTGATATTCATCAAGCACTAGAAAGATAAGTAAATTCACTCAGGGATAAGGTCCTACAAGTCTTTCCTCCTTCCTTCCCCTACCTGATTAGTCCCATGAGGCAAAGTACTATAGATAGTTTTCAGATGCAACAACCCAGAATCATTTAGAGTCTGAGTTTACAAAGAATTTCCATGCTAAGTGTCTGCATGGCAATTGTGATAAGTGAGGTAATGTGGTCAGGGAGCACAAACCAATATCAAAAATATGATTTCTAAAATTAAAAAAAAGGAAGGCCTACTCAGAATGAAGAAGGTGGAATTATAATTATGCTGCATGCAGCAAGTTTCAGCAGCCAATTTTAAGTAAAATTATGCTCAAGGCCAAAGTTATGCTAGATAGTTGTATGAGAGGGAAACCAGACTTCACTGGCCATTCATTTATGTTTTAGCTATATTGAAGAAAAGAGGGGAATGGAAAAAAAAGTAACAGAAATACATTTTGGAATGAATGAAATGATAGTTGAGAGAAGAGCTAAAATAGATTAATCCAATTCTCACCCCATTTCTGTTTTTTTTTTTCCTTCAAGGAATATGACCTTTTAGCTAGTCAGAGTTGCCAAGCTTTTAGGAAACTCTTACTTTGTCTCAAGGCAATATGAATAGCATCAAAGATAAAAAGAAAAGCAAAAATAGCCTTAGATAATCCTTAGAAATAAAAGAAGAAAAATTGCTAATAGGAAATTAATAGCCAAACTTTTCTTGATATGTTTCAGTCTCCTGAATTCACTACAAGATTAGTTACTGAAGTGGGGAGGGATGGATTTGATTGCTGAGCCAGTAGTAATAATCTTTGAAAGATATGGAAAATAAAGAGAAATCACAGGATCAAATATGGGCTAACGCTTTCCCAGTTTTTAAAAAAAATAAAAGAAATCGTCTGAAAACTATAGTCTGGTGAACTTGGAAAAAAATATTGAGCATGTACGATTAAAAACACATATACAGCAGTGATTCCAATCAGAAAGACTCATCTTCATGAGTACAAATCCTATATCAGACACTTGCTACTTGTGTGATTCTGGGCAACTCACTTAACCTTGTTTGCCTCCTTTTCTCTCATCTGTAAATAGAGATGGAGAAGGAAATGAAAAACCACTGCAGTATCTTTGCTAAGAGAACCCCAAATAGGGGTTCCAAGAATTGGACAATGAGTGAAATGTCTCAAAAACAAGCAAACATCTAGAGGAGAAAAGGTGAAGGGGCAAAAAGTGGTGATCACAAAAAGCAAGCATGGCTTCATAAAAAAACAAGCCATGACATTTTATCTTTGCTTCCTTTTATGAAAGGGTTATTCAAGTAATGGATTGGTAGAATGTCACAGATATAATTTACTTAGATTTTAGCATAACATTTGATTAATTCCCTAATGCTATTCTCATTTTTCCAAAAGGTAATAAGATATATATTGCATCAGAGTACAGAGAAATGAATTCTGAATGAGTTGAATTTTTAAAATCCAATAAGTAGTAACCAATGATTTCATATTTACTTGACAAGAGATCACCAATGGAATTCTTATCAATCCTAGGGATTTGTGCTTAGCCTTATGCAATTTGACATAAATCTAAAAACTTGAATAAATGAACTTAGTCACATTTGCAGATGACATAAAACTAGAAGACATAGCTAATTCACTGCTTGGCATAATCACAAGGCAAAAAAAATCTCAACAAGCTAGAGTATTGGTCCAAATGCAATAAGATGAAATTTAATAAAGATAAATATAAACATCATGATTTTAAGAAAAGAGAGGCCTAGTTAGACAGAACTTGGCTTTAAAACTAGGTTTAGAATCTTGATCTATATTCTAGTTCTTTGTTTTTTTCCACCATACCACCAAGTGACCAAGTGCATGGGGCTTTTATACACATTGTCAAAGAATCCTCAATGTGAATAGATCCTATAACTAATATTTGAAACTAAGATGATAACTCTAGGCTTTGAGCAAGTGTCACCTACAAGGTTTCAAAGAATAATTGTGTTCTTGTTACACATTTGAAATGCCAACAGGTTATAGAGAATTTTCAGGATGAGTGAACTAGTCAGTTGATTGAGCAAACCACTTACACCTCTCATGGCTAACACATTTGTAAAATCAATAATAAGGACTATAATAAAGCCATTCAGCATTTTGTTCCCTGTATGGTTGGAAATGAGGTAGCTTTTGTAGATTGCTACAAGAATCACTGGCTTAACAGAATATAGAGATGTATAAGGTAAACTATGTTCTGATGGGTCTTTTTTCTAATTTCAATGGTTTACTTGTGCAACTGAGAGTTGAATATGAAGAAATGTGTTAAGATTTAAGTTTGAGTGTGTTGATTTGTAGCTGTTCTATCACCCTTTGACAGCATATCAGTTGCAAATTGATACATGGCTTAGTCTTTGCTTATTTTGGTTCTGCAATGTGATATTTTAACTGTAACAGCGTGGGGTCCCTAAATTTTACTTTCTTATCCTGCTGGGTCTATAAATAAACTTGATGTTACTGGAATATGCATTTTAACCTTTAAAGGAAAAAAAAACCCTCAAGGAAAGCTAAGCAGTCTTGATATTGTTCAAATGGGAAAGAAAGAAAAAACTAAAATAGGCCAATGAATGATTAAGAAAAAATCAATTTTTTATCACATACTGCTTAAAATAAGAGAAATGTGATATTAACTAGATTTCATATGGCATACATTTCAAACTATATAGGATCTTAGAGGCTAAATATAGCTTTTTATTTTATAGATGAAGAAATTTTATAAATGAGGATAAATGAATTTTCCAAGGTTGCACAGGTACTAAATGACAAAGGATTTGAATCCACGAACTTGGGTTACAAAAAAGTGCTTTTTTCCCAATATTTCATTCTTTGTATTAAAGAATACATCATTAGAAATGCCAATATTCTGAAAAAAAATATCCAGTGCGATTAACTATAGAGCAAAGTTAGGTGTCTTACATCCTATGGAAGCAAAAATATTCTGGTAAAATAATTATATAAGCACTAGGTGATTTGGAGGGCTTCAGAACTACTTCACAGGAGACAAAAAAGAATATTATAATCGAAAGACCATTGGTTATCAGTCAAAATATCTGTGTTCAAATTCTGGATCTGTAACTTACAACCTATGTGACTTTGAGAAAACAATTTAACCTCTGTAGAGCTAAGTTTTTCTATCAAATGAGGAAGACAGGTTTTATGGTTCTACATATTCTCCCATTTCTAAATCTAGTAAGCTTATCTAGTTTACACAAATTTCCAAACAATAACAACCCCTCTGAAATATTAAATGGATAGTAAGAAAGTCTGTTATATGGATTATTATTTCCTTTTCTTTAAGGAATATGTTTAAGGAATTGCAAGAAGAGCAATAGTATTTCTAAGTCAATGGATGGCCCAGAGGGATCTCCATATATAGTTTAGTGACTTTCTATTTTCAGTAGCTATTTTATTTGAGTAAACATTATTCTAAAACTATAAGTTGTAGAGACTATGTTGATCTGCATTGCTAAAGGGAGTTTCCTTGTTTTTATTTTTGCTGTTGTTCAGTTGTGTCCAACTCTATGGCTACATCTGGGGTTTTCTTGGCAAAGTTACTTAAAAAATTTGCCATTTCCTTCTGTAGCTCATTTTGCATTTGAAGAAATTGAGGCAAACATGGTTGAGTGACTTCCAGGGTCACACAGCTATTAAGTTTCTGATATGGATTTGAACTCAAGTCTTTCTGACTATAAGCCACTGCACCATGTAACTTCCTTGTCTATATCAATCAAATCATAGGTCCAGACCCTATCTGTATTCACGCCATTCAACTGAATACCAAATTGAAAATTTTTGAATGGGAACTGCTAATAATCTTTACTTCTAATATTTTATCTATTAGAGATAAATCATGATGGTCTCTGAAATCTGCCTTAAATCTACAATTTTATACATCCATTTCAATGTGTCTTATTTATTGAAAGATCTGCTTTAGAAGAAGATATAGTTGGAATTTTTAGAAGCCCTGACTGAACAGACAAGTTATACAGTATTTCAGATTTTATACTACTATCTAGCAATAGATTGTTCAATATTCAATGGCAGAGAGAAAGAAGGGTTTTCTAATAACTTTACCTCAAACCAAAAGTACAGTTTTATTTTAAACCAAATGATATGTTTCAAATTGACTTAAATCATGTAAATTCAAGATGACATGAAGAGAAAGATTGAAGCAACCTAGCAATAAACAAGTCAATTAACCTTGAAAGTCCTCATATATAAAATGAAGCAGATAATATGAGTTCAAATGCTAGTTTTTTCTCCTAATTTGAAAAATGAAAGGAGTGAATTAAATGACTCTAAATGCCCTTTGTAGTTCATGACCCTGATTGAGTAGGAAATAAAATTATTCTAAATTTTATTTAATAAAAGAAATAATATAATTATGGGTAATATTTTAATAAAGTAATAATTCAGTAATTGAAAGAGTGACATAGGTATACTTTTCACCAAAAGAGGCTGAAACCATTTACGTCATAGAAGACCACTGCATGTGTTTCTGTGACCAATCTTCTGGTGTTAAAATTCTAAAATTAGCTAGTTTGTGCTTCAGACAATAGACTACAATTATTGATTAAGCCTGAATTTTCAGGTTTTCCATCTTGGCTGACCTTGACAGTTTATGTTCCATTGACATAATTCATAATTAATTCAAATCAATTCAATTTGGGAAATCCTAATTATAATAATAGTATAATGATTTACATATGTTATTGGTATATAGGATGTGTTCATGGAAGACTAATTATCTATGGCATGAAAGTTGTCATGGCCTTCTTAAGGATGCTTTCCATCTTTGATGTCTACCTGATACCCAATTCTTACCTGTGTAGCTCCAATAAGCTGTAGCACACACAGTAGCCACATTCCAGTAAACTATTTCAGCAGATAGGCTGAAGCAGGTTGAGAGTACTCCAAGCATGTGAATTCTAGTGGAATGGGCAGAAGAAAACAATTTGTTCTAATAGCTATGAAGATGGATAAAGCAGACACTGCTCATAAGATGTCAAGACTATCTAATACATCCAAAGATGTCACCAGCCATATTGACTGTTGTCTTGTCACTAGATTCTGGGAAAAAAACAGTGAGATTGTCGACTTCTTATAACTCTGACTCACATAAATACAATTTATGTGGAGTCAAAAATATATGTATTTTTTCTTTTCATTCTTAAAATAACACTGAATGTTAAGTGCTTTTAGTATCTTCATTTTACAAAGTGCAGAGTCACCAGCTCTAAAACTATATTATAAAGAAGCAGTTATCAAAACTATTTGGTACTGGCTAAGAAATAGAGTAGTCAATCAGTGGCATATCGGATCACAGGACAAACCAGGCAATAACTATAGCAATTTATGTTTGATAAACCCAAACACCCCAGCTTTTGGGATAAGAACTCACTATTTGACAAAGACTGCTGGGAAAATTGGAAACTAGTATGGAAGAAATTAGGGCTTGACCCACACCTAACACCGCATACCAAGATAAGATCTAAATGGATTGGTTCATGATTTAGATATAAAGAATGATATTATAAACAAATTAGAGGAATATAGGATAGTTTACCTCTCAGACCTGTGGAGAAGGAAGAAATCTGTGTCCAAAAAAGAACTAGAACTCTTAATTGAACACCAGATTTATAATTTTGATGATTATATTAAGTTAAAAAGTTTTTGTACAAACAAAACTAATGCAGACAAAATTAGGAGGGAAGCAATAAATTGGGAAATCATCTTTACATTTAAGGATTCTGACAAAGGCCTCATTTCTTTGTTTTTCCTTTTTTTTTGTTTTTATTAAAGCTTTTCTTTTGCAGAACACATGTATGGGTAATTCTTCAACATTGACCCTTACAAAGCTTTCTGTTACAAATTTTCCCCCTAGTCCCCATCCCTCCCCTAGATGGCAGGAAGTCCACTACATGTTAATTATGTTAAAATACTTGACAAATAGAATATATGTATGCATATTTTCACACTTGTCTTGCTGTACAAGTAAGATCATGTCTACAAGAAAAAAAAATCTGAGAAAGGAAACACAATGCGAGCAAACATCAATGGAGAGCATGAAAATGCTATGTTGTGGTCCACACTCAGATACCATAGGCCTCTCCCTTGTATATAGCTTTCTTTATCACTGAACAATGGAACTGGTTTGAAATATCTCATTGTTGAAGAGAACCATGTCCTTCAGAATTTGTCATCATATAGTCTTATTGTTTCCATGTACAGTGATCTACTGATTCTGCTGATTTCACTTAGCATCAGTTCATGCAAGTCTCTCCAGGCCTCTCTGAAATCGTCCTGCTGGTCGTTTCTTACAGAGCAATAATATTCCATAACATTCATATACCATAATTTATTCAGCCATTCTCCAATTGGTGGGCATCCATTCAGCTTCTAGTTTCTACCCACTACAAAAAAGGCTGCCACAAACATTCTTGCACATGTAGGGCCCTTTCCTTCCTTTAAGATCTCTTTGGGATATAAGCCCAGTAGAAACACTGCTGGGTTAAAGGGTATGTATGCACAATTTGATAACTTTTGGGGCATAGTTCCAAATTGCTCTCCCAAATGGTTGGATCCCTTCACAGTTCCACCAACAATGTCCCAGTTTTCCCACATCCCCTCCAACATTCGTCATTATCTTTTCCTGTCATCTCAGCCAATCTGACAGATGTGTACTAGTATCTCAGAGCTGTCTTAATTTGAATTTCTCTGATCAATAGTGATTTGGAGCACCTTTTCATATGACTAGAAATGGTTTTAATTTCCTCATCTGAAAATTATCTGTTCATATCCTTTGACTATTTATCGATTGGAGAGTGGCTTGAATTCTTATAAATATGAGACAATTCTCTATATATTTTAGAAATGAGCCCTTTATCAGAACCATTAAATGTAAAGATGATTTCCCAATTTATTGCTTCCCTCCTAATCTTGTCTGAATTAGTTTTGTTTGTACAAAAATTTTTAACTTAATATGATCAAAAATTTTTATCTGGTGTTCAATTAAGAGCTTCAGTTCTTCTTTGGACATAAATTTAATCCATCTCCACAGGTCTGAGAGGTAAACTATCCTATGTTCCTCTAATTTGCTTATAATATCACTCTTTATATCTAAATCATGAACCAATCCATTTAGATCTTATCTTGGTATGCAGTGTTAGCTGTGAGTCAAGCCCTAATTTCTTCCACACTAGTTTCCAATTTTCCCAGCAGTTTTTGCCATTTAGTGAGTACTTATCCCAAAAGCTAGGGTCTTTGGGTTTATCAAACATTAGATTGCTATAGTTATTGCCTAGTTTGTTCTGTGATCCTATTCTATGCCACTGATTGACTGCTCTATTTCTCAGCCAGTACCAAATGGTTTTGATGACTGCTACTTTATAATATAATTTTAGATCTGATACAGCAAAGCCACCTTCATCAGCCTTTTTTTTCATTAATCCCCTTGAAATCCTTGACCTTTTGTTCTTCCAAATGAACTTTGCTACTATTTTTTCTAGATCGGTAAAATAATTTCTTAGGAGTTTGATGGTTATGACACTAAATAAGTAAATTAGTTTGGGTAACATTGTCATTTTTATTATATTCGCTCGGCCTACCCATGAGCATTTGATGTTTTTCCAATTGACTAGGTCTGACTTTATTGTGCGGAAAGTGTTTTGTAGTTTAGTTTATATAGTTCCTGACTTTTCCTTGGCAGATAGATTCCCAAATATTTTATACTATCAACAGTTATTTTGAATGTGGAATTTCTATTTGTATCCCTTGTTGCTGAACTTTGTTGGTAATATATAAAAATGCTGATGATTTATGTGGATTTATTTTGGATCCTGCAACTTTACTAAAGTTGTGAATTGTTTCTAGTAGTTTTTTAGTTGAGTCTCTAGGGTTCTCAAGTATACCATCATGTCATCTGCAAAGAGTGATAATTTGGTTTCTTCATTACCTACTCTAATTCCTTTCATCTCTTTTTCTTCTCTTATTGCTAAAGCTAACATTTCTAATACAATATTGAATAGTAATGGTGACAGTGGGCAGCCTTGTTTCACTCCTGATCTTATTGGGAATGGTTCCAGTTTGTCTCCATTACATACGATGCTTGCTGATGGTTTTAAGTAGATGCTACTAATCATTTAAAAAAAAGCCCATTTATTCCTATACTCTCTAGTGTTTTTAATAGGAATGGGTGTTGGATTTTATCAAACGCTTTTTCTGCATCTATTGAGATAATCATATGATTTTTGTTAGTTTGGCCATGGATATAATTGATTATGCTAATAGTTTTCCTAATATTGAACCAGCCCTGCATTCCTGGTATAAATCCCACTTGATCATAATGTATTATCCTGGGGATGACTTTCTGTAATCTCATTGCTAATATCTTATTTAAAATTTTTGCATCAATATTCATTAGGGAAATTGGTCTATAGTTTTCTTTCTCTGTTTTCACCCTACCTTGTTTAGCTATCAGCACCATATTGGTCTCATAGAAGAATTCTGGCAGTATACCTTCTGTCCCTATTTTCTCAAATAGTTTGTGTAGTATTGGAATTAATTGTTCTCTGAATGTTTGGTAGAATTCACATGTAAATCCATCTGGCCCTGGAGATTTTTTCTTAGGGAGTCGGTTAATAGCTTGTTCTATTTCTTTTTCTGATATGGGGCTATTTAAATAATTTCTATCCTCTTCTGTTAACCTGGGCAATCTATTTTTGTAGATATTCCTCCATTTCATTTAGATTATCAAACTTAGTGGCATAAAGTTGGGCAAAGTAACTCCTAATTATTGCTCTGATTTCCTCTTCATTGGAGGAAAGTTCTCCCTTATCATTCTTGAGACTAACAATTTGATTGTCTTCTTTCCTTTTTCTAATCAAATTAATTAGAGGCTTATCTATTTTGTTGGTTTTTTCATAAAACCAATTCTTAGTTTTATTTATTAATTCAATAGTTTTATTAATTTCAGTCTTATTAATCTCCCTTTTTATTTTCATAATTTCTAATTTGGTATTAAATTGAGGTGTTTTTGTTCTTTTTCTAATTTTTTTTAATAGTAAGCCCAATTCATTGAACTTCTCTTTCTCTATTTTATGCAAATAAGCATCTAGAGGTATAAAATTACCCCTTATAACTGCTTTGGCCATATCCTACAAATTTTGGTATGTTGTCATATTATTGTCATTCTGCTGGATGAAATTATTGATTGTGTCTATGATTTGCTCTTTCATTCATTCATTCTTTAAAATTAGATTATTTAATTTCCAATTAACTTTTGGTCTTTTTTCTCCTGGCTTTATTTTATTTTTATTTTGTGCATGTGATTTTCATTGCATTGTGATATGAAAAAGATCCATTTACTATTTCTGCCTTCTGCATTTGATTTGGAGGTTTTTATGCCCTAACACATGGTCAATTTTTTAATAAGTTCCATGAACCACAGAGAAAAAAGTAAACTTCCTACTATCTCCATTCAATTTTCTCCAAAGATCTATCATACCTAACTTTTCTAACAATTTGTTTACCTCCCTAATTTCTTTCTTATTTATTTTGTGGTTTGATTTATCTAATTCTGAGAGAGCAAGGTTGAGATCCCCCACTAGTATAGTTGGGCTATCTATTTCTTCTTGCATCTCTCTTAATTTCCCCTCTAGGAATTTGGATGCTATACCACTTGGTGCAGATATATTTAGTATTGATATTGCTACATTATCTATGGTACCCTTTTGTAAAATACAGTTTCCTTCCTTATCTCATTTAATTAGATCTATCTTTGCTTTTACTTGATCTGAGGTCAGGATTGCTACACCTGCTTTTTTTTTTTTTTTTTTTTTTTTTTTTTTTTTTTTTTTTTTTTTTTGTTCACCTGAAGCATAATAGATTCTGCTCCAGCCCTTTACATTTGTTCTGTATGTGTCTCTATGCTTTAGATGTGTTTCTTGTAAACAACATATTGCTAGATTCTGGTTTTTAATCCAGTCTGTTACTTGCTTCTGCTTTATGGGAGAGTTCATCCCATTCATATTCACAGTTAAAATAACTAATTCTGTATTTTCTGCCATCTTATTTACCCAAGTTATGTTTTTCCCTTTCCTTTCCCCTTTCTCCCTTCCTCCCTCCCCAGTATTTTGCTTTTGATGACCACCTCTCCCAAGCAGTTCTCCCCCATTTTGAGTCCCTCCCCTTCTTTTACTCCTTTCCCCTGATTCTTCTATTTTCCCTTCTATTAGTGTATCTCTTTCTTTTCCTTCTTTTCCTCCCACTTCCCTATAAGGAAGGACAAGTTTCTTTGTGAAACCAAATGTGTCTGATATACTCTTTTAGAGCCCAATATTTAATTTTGGGGTCTCTTTCAGAATGTGATCGTGAATCCTTTCAATGGTGATTTTGTGTTCTGATTCTAAAACATCAGGGCAGTTTTCTTTCAAGATTTCCTGGAAGATAGTGTTTATATTCTTTTTTTCATCATGGCTTTCAGGAAGTCCAATAATACTTAGATTGTGTCTCCTAGACCTATTTTCCAAGTCAGTTGTTTTTCCTATGAGATATTTCGTATTTTCTTCTATTTTTTCTTTTTTTGTTTTTGTTTGACTGATTCTTAAAGTCTTATTGAGTCATTCACTTCCATTTGTTCAATTCTAATTTTTAATGTTTTGTTTTCTTCAGTTATCTTTTTTAGCTCCTTTTGTAACTGGCCAATTTGTTCATTGCACACTTTTTCCACTTCAACAATTTTGTTTTTCAGTGCATTGTTGTCTTTTTCCATTTCACCAATTTTGTTTTTCAGTCATATCTCTTTTGGAGGGCTTCTTGCACTGATCTCAATTCATTTCCCCATTTATCATCTAGCTCTCTTTTGAGATTCTTTATGCAGTCTTCCAGGAAAGCCTTGTGAAAGGGATATCAGGTCATGTCTCTATTTGTGGCTTCCTCTGGAGTTGCTTTGCCTATAGGAACCTCAAGATCTGGGGTCTACCCTTCTTCCTCTCGATAAAAACTATCTATGATGAGAGCTCTCTTCTGTTTCTTACTCATTTTTAAAAAGCTTGGGGTCTGTTTAAGGCAGAGAAGCAGCTGCTGTGGTAATTTGCCCTGGGGCAATTCAGCTAATTAACTTCCAGTGCAGGGCCTTCAGGTCTAGGTCCCGACATATGCAGTGGTTTACAATCTGCCTTTCACAAAAGGCAGATCTGCCAAAGCACCTGCCTGCAATCAGGGCAGAGTGTCCCTAGAGCCTCAGATAGACTCCCCAGGTGTTTAGAATCTACCACAATGAGTCCCTCCTGGTTTCCTGCCCGGAGTTGCACCCAGCAAGCTGTCCGACCCCCTTCCCTGACTGAAATAGACCTGCTATGGAGTTTTTCCAAGGTACCTTCTCCAAAGAATGTTTTGATTATATTAAGTTAAAAAGTTTCTGTACAAATAAAACTAATGCAGACAAGATTAGGAGGGAAGCATCAAATTGGGAAATCATCTTTACATTTAATGGTTCTGATAAAGGCCTCATTTCTAAAATATATAGAGAATTGTCTCATATATATAAGAATTCAAGCCACTCTTCAATAGATAAGTGGTCAAGGGATATGAACAGACAATTTTCAGATGATGAAATTAAAACCATCTCTAGTCATATGAAAAGTTGCTCCAAATCACTATTGATCAGAGAAATGCAAATTAAGACAACTCTGAGATACCACTATACACCTGTCAGATTGGCTAAAATGACAGGAAAAGATAACGATGAATGTTGGAGGGGATGTGGGAGGGCTGGGACACTAATACATTGTTGGTGGAACTGTGAACGGATCCAACCATTCTGGAGAGCAATTTGGAGCTATGCTCAAAAAGTTGTCAAACTGTGCATACCCTTTGACCCAGCAGTGTTTCTACTGGGCCTATATCCCAAAGAGATCTTAGAGGAGGGAAAGGGACCCACATGTGCAAGAATGTTTGTGGCAGCCCTTTTTGTAGTGGCTAGAAACTGGAAACTGAAGGGATGCCCATCAATTGGAGAGTGGCTGAATAAATTATGGTATATGAATGTTATGGAATATTATTGTTCTGTAAGAAACGACCAGCAGGACGATTTCAGAGAGGCCTGGAGAGACTTGCATGAACTGATGCTGAGTGAAACGAGCAGAACCAGGAGATCATCATGCACAGCAACAACAGTATTACATGATGATCAATTCTGATGGACATGGATCTCTGCAATAAAGAATTGTCTCAAACCAGTTCCAGTTGTTCACTGAAGAAAACCATATACACCCAGAAAGAAGGACATGAAATATGGACCACAACGTAACATTTTCATGATCTCTATTGACATTTGCTTGCATTGTGTTGCCTTTCTCTGATTCTTTTTTTTTCTTGTAGATAGGATTTTTCTTGCATAACTTCTCAAGCATTTCAACATTATTAACATGTAGTGGACTTCCTGCCATCTAGGGGAGGGGAGGGGACTGGGGGTAAAATTTGTATTGGAAAGCTTTGTAAAGATCAAGGTTGGGGAACTACCCATACATATGTTATACAAATAAAAAGCTTAAAAAAAAAAAGAATTCAAGCCATTCTCCAATCGATAAATAGTCAAAGGATATGAACAGGTAATTTTCCCATGATAAAATTAAAACTATTTCTAGTCATATGAAAAGGTGCTCCAAATCACTATTGATCAGAGAAATGCAAATTAGGACAACTCTGAGATACCACTACACATGTCAGATTGGCTAAGATGACAGGAAAAGATAATGAGGAATGTTGGAGGGGATGTGGGAAAACTAGGACACTGATACATTGTTGGTGGAATTGTGAAGGGATCCAACCATTCTAGAGAGCAATTTGGAACTATGCTCAAAAAGTTATCAAACTGTGCATAAACTTTAACACAACAGTGTTTCTATTTGGGCCTATATCCCAAAGAGATCTTAAAGGAAGGAAAAGGTCCCACATGTGCAAAAATATTTGTGGTATCCCTTTTTGTAGTGACTAGAAATTGGAAACTGAATGGATGCCCATCAATTGGAGAATGGCTAAATGAATTATGGTATGTGAATGTCATGGAATATTATTGTTCTATAAGAAACGACCAGCAGGATGATTTCAGAGAAGCCTGGAGAGACTTGCATGAACTGATGCTAAGTGAAATCAGCAGAATCTGTGATCACTGTACATGGAAACAATAAGACTATATGATGATGAATTCTGAAGGACATGATTCTCTTCAACAATGAGATGTTTCAAACCAGTTCCAGTTGTTCAGTGATAAAGAAAGCTATATACACCCAGGGAGAAGCCTGTGGGATCTGAGTCTGGACAACAACATAGCATTTTCATGCTCTCTGTTGATGTTTTCTTGCATTATGTTTTCCTTCTCGGTTTTGTTTTCCCTGTACAGCAAGATAACTGTATAAATATGTATACACATATTCAATCTGTCAAATATTTTAACATAATTAACATTTATTAGACTTCCTGCCATCTAGGGGAGGAGATGGGGGATAGGAGGGGAAAATTTGTAACAAAGTCTTTCCTTATATTACTCTTAATGTCTTCTGCCTTTGCTTCCGTTCATGTGTTGCTGAATCAAGTTGGTGTGCCTTCCTTCCCTTTCTCTTCCTTCATCCTAATCCAACAAGAGAAGTGTTTTTTTTCCTTGCAAAGGCAAACTCCATTTATATGTGCAAGTGACCTAATTCTATATTGTCTTTTCCAAAAGATTGCTCCTTCTATCATCTCTATCCTCTCACCATTCATTCAGTCCTCCCTAACTTGTCTCTTCCTACTTTTCTAGTCCTTTTTACATTTTACACTCTTCCCCTCTCCCTTATCATGAGCACATTCTTAATGTTCTGCACACCCAATATTTCATCTCCTGACCCTGAGCATTTTCATTGGCTCTCCTATGCTTGGAACACTCTCCTTCTTCATATCTACTTCCTAACCTCCCCATCTTCCTTCAAGTCTCAGTCTAAGTTCCACATCCTACAAGAAGCTATTCTTTGTCCTCTTTAAATTTAGTGCTTTCCTTTTGAGAATATCTTCAATTGAATTGCACACATTTAACCTATATTGAATTACTTGCTGTCTAATGAAGGAGAGGGGAGGGGAAAGAGAGAGTTGTGATGGAGAGAGCCATCTATATCCAGAAAGAGAATTGTGGGGACTGTGTGGATCACAACATATTATTTTCAACTTTTTTATTGTTTGCTTGATTTTTTCTCTTTTTTTCTTTTTGATTCAATTTTCCTTTTTGATCTTATCTTGATCTGATAAATGTGGAAATATATTTAGAATTAAAAAAAGAAAAAAATTTAAGAGCCTTAAGGATTCTAATCAATGAAATGATTGGCCAGGATTCCAGAGCACTGAAGATGAGGGATGCTACTCAAGTGTTATCAGGAAGATGATATGCTCAAGATAGAGAAAAAGATAAACATTTTGGACATGGATTTAAAAAGTTGATTTCTACATTCAGAAAAATATAAGATTTTTTTAAACTTTGCATCCCCATTATTCACGAAGGTGCCTTGTACAAAGTAGACATTTAAGAAATGTTTGTTGGATTGAGTTTTATATTTCCTCTCCCTTGAATTCAAATAAATTTATTCATTAAATGATTTATAATACTTACAGCTGTAATCTCAGATTTGTAGTTTTGCATTTCCATAAGAATATTCTTAAACTGTTCACTGGATATTTTGTAGCCTAGGATAAGTCAATTCCATTACTCAAAATTTTGCCTTGGGCAATCAAAACACTGGCACAGAATGCTATTATCATTAGTTACAAGTGCTTTGCCAAATGATTTAATAATGACAGGGGGGCTTGAAAAGGGAGGAAATGAGTTAACCAGAATATAAAGAAAAAAAAAAAGGTTCATAGCAGGGCCTGCCAAGACCTTCAAGTAACCTTCTAAGTCTATAGACACTCTTTTTCAAAACCTATATTCCAAAATCAACATTCTGTTAGCCTTTTATTTCTACTTACACATTTTATTTTAGCCTTTGTCCCTCTTTATGGATCAAAAGAATGCAGTGCATAAAACTTCAGGGTCCCATTGGGGTGGGGAAAACCCTATGCATCCAATATCATGTGATTGATTTTCACTACACAGATATAATAAAACTTCATAAAATGTCTCTTCAAGATCAAGAGTAAAAAACAAAACAAAAACAAACAAAACAAAAACATAGACTCGTGACTGCAAAAAGAAAAACTATTTGTGGCCAGATCAATCTGTCCCAAAAGAAAGAAAATAGAAAGCTAACAGGAAGGTAGGTATTTTTTTTTTAAGTTTCAGAAAGAGGACTGAAATAGCTCTCTCTTCTGAAGCTGAACATTGCAAATCCTTCAAAAACAATGTTTTAAGCACTTTGTTGATTCTTTCTACTAGCATGAACAAAAAGAAAATACTTTCCTCTAATATAAAGGGGTGGAAAACAGCACACAGCAGTTTGCAAATGGCAAGAGACAAAATGCCAGAAATGAGTGTTTTTTTTTCATGTTTTATTTAATTATTTTAGATAGACAAAAATCATAATTTGAAAAGACATTAAGCACTGCAGTGCCTTGGGGAAAACTTCATTACATCTCTTGAAAGCACCAATTGAAACAGGGCTTTAAAAAAAAAGACAAGCCTGAGATGAACGCCTGAGGATTGTTCCCCACAATTTGCTTTAGGGTTAATATTTTTGCTGTTGTTTTATTGGACATCTGGTCAGGAAAAAGTTCACATCCTAAAATAATAAGGGAATTTTTCCATTATAATAAGGGAAGTGAAAATATTGAAGTAAGATAAAATGAAAAGATTAGCTATTTTCAGAGGTCTTAATATTTTCATATCAGATTGTCAGATTTTTTTCTATGTATCCAAGGTTCAAATTCAAATTGGGATAGTGATTAGACTTGTAATTTCACTGAAATGGAAAATTCACTATGCAAAAGCAGATTTGGTGCCTTCTTTGCAATTTACCTTATACAACACTACATTTTTAATATCTACAATTCTAAAGTATTAGTAAAAAGTGAAGAGGGAGAAAAGAAAAAGAATAATCTAGAGATAGAAAAAAATGTAGCCTTCTATAGTGACATAAGCTACATAGTTTTATACATTTGATGTTTTAACAAGCCTAGATCAAATCAAAAGCTGAGGTAAGAACCCACGATTTAGCTCTGAAAGAAAATTTATAGTACCTATAATCCAATACTTTTATTCTGAAGATGAGGAAATTGAGGCACCAAAAACTAAAATGATTTGCCTGAATATTTTGGATTTGGATTAGCAAATTTAAATGAAAGAAATGATTGATTTTTCATGGTCAGGTCTCATTATTCAGATTTCTATGTTGTAGGCCTGGAAACACACTAAAGAAGAAAACAAAGGATTTCACATATATTATGAGATTTCTTTAAAACATGGAGTGCATTCATTTACATCCTATGGTGAATTTAGGGCACAGAAACACATAAGTTAAATACTTCCAGATCCATAATAGTTTTATCTTTATTAAAATAAGTTCTGTCTATATAAGTAGGGTCTACCACCATCAGCCTCCACCATCTATAATAGATCTGTATAAAAGCATCAGAAGCACTGGTTTAATATTCTATTTGTTATTTTATGTTTTCCTTTTTTTTGTAAAGGTTTATACCCCCTTTTTCTGAAGTACTATCTCTGAGCTTTGCTTTTCAGTCTTAGCTTCTCAATGTTAGTGAGTAGAAGAAATGTTTTTTTTTCCCTTACTTCATCTCTAAATCAAGGTTTTAGCACTTTGGGGTATCATAATTGATTGAGTATATGAAAGAGTTAGGAATGGCTTAGCCTGTTGCTGTTTTTGCAAGCACATTATACATTACATACATTTGGGGCATCTTTTAAAATAGCCTTCCTGGTGGCGATCACCTTAATCTTATTATGAGAGATTATGAATGAAAAGCATTTATTAAACACTGAGTAAGGACCAACCAATATTTAGTTCATGTCAAGTATTTACTAAGTGCTGGGCATAAAATTTTTGTTTTTATAAAGTGATTTAGGTGGCTTATTGAAAAAAGCATTGGGTCTGGAGTCAGGAAAACCTGAGTTCAAATTCTACCTCAGACATTCATTAGCTGTATTATTCTGAGCAAGTCATTTAATATTTATTTGCCTTACTCCACTGAGAACAAAATGGCAAACCACTCCCATATCTTTGCCAAGAAAACCCATGAAAATTATGGTCTGTGGGGTCAGGAAAAGTTGAATGTGATTATAGAACAATAAATAAAAATTATAAGTAAAACAACACCTGCCCTTAAGGAATTTGCATTCTATTGGAGGAGAAAATTCACATAGAAAGCTAATTATCAGGGAAATGAATTATAGTTTGGGAAGTAAAAAAGATTGAGAGGGGAACAATAATGTAATAATCAGTTGACACATCCTTTCCAGAGAAAATAATGTCAATTTAATTACAGTTCTTAACAGTTGCAAGGAAATTCGGAGCTAAATAGATAACTCAGTGGGTATGCTGGAGTCAGCTCTTGGGCTTGGGAGAGCCAGATTGTAAAAATTTCAAGCGTGAGAATTTACACAATTGAAAATCAACAAATTAGGTATTGATTTATTGTTTTGTTGATTGCATATAATTACAAAATTTATGGAGAAAATGTTAATAATACAGATTAAACTTGAAAGAATGCCACAATTTTTTAAAAATAATATAAGAAGATGTTGCAGCTCATGAGTACTTTTTTCTAAATAGCCAGTTGTTAGGCATTCATCAGCACATTTCTGCTTAAATACTACATGGAATAGTCACTAAAGGTCTGTCTAAAAGATAAAGTTTAACAGTATTCACAGGAAACAAAATGGCCAGAATGAAGATGAGGAATATAGAATACAAGGAGAAAAAATTTAAAAGGTAACAATATATAGAATATATAAGGTGACATATATATGTGTGTATATATAACCTATATATATGATATTTATCTATATATCAACATACATCTATGTATATACTTTTATATACACATATACACTATTTAATATTTAACAAGGAAAAATGCCAGTTTTTCCTAAATGAAGGTTCGGTGTTCAATCCATGATGCCACACTACATTAACTCCTCACCTCTTTACTTTGATTTGACTACAGAAAGCTAAATTCTACTTGGTTTCTCTAAAGGCAAAATGAGGCATGTAATTCACAAACTCCAGCATTCCGCATCATTGCTATGTTTGTTTGTATTTTAAAGGCTCTAAAGCACTTTCTATATTAATAAAATAACTGGACCATGGCATAGTTGGTCTGGTTACTTCATTGTGATACTGTATGATGTCTTGGTTATCTAGTAGATTATATAGCAATATACTGCTAATACAGCAAGAAAATAAGAATTTTACACAAAAGAATTTGGTGGCAGCTTAGGAAAATAAGTTGAGTCCTGATGGGTCTGTTTGCAAACAAACCATGGAACCTTTGTAAAGGATGTGGCTCATCAGAAAATTGGTAGATTTGTTTTTCAATATGTTGCTGAATAAAACTTTTTTCTTTTGATTTTTTCTTTTATGCCACTTTCCTTTCACTTAGAAATAAAAGAATCTGAATGGAAATCTTGGGATTGGGTTATTTTCTTTCTCACTTTGGAATTTTGTGAGAGCCATATAGAGAATGGAAAACATTTATGGTGAATTGAGGTGACAAATAGTGACCCCACCCCAAAAAATGAGCTTCTGAATGTTGCTCTGTCCTTGGCAGTAGAGGTGGGGGAAGATCATTTGTTTATTATCTGGCAGATTGTTGTTGTTTGTCTTTCTTTTTTGAATTGGACCAATGACATCACAAGGTGGGTGTGTTCACTTGTATATGATTGGATTTAACTAACATGAATCCAGTGCAAATGAAAGAGAAATTTATGTTTCACAAATTCTACAGGATTTCAGGGTGCTATGTATTGATTATACTAAATATTCTCTACATTGATGCCCTAATAGATTGATATGTTTCTATCTAACTATTCATCTAGCAATCTGTATTTTTGTATATATATACACACACACATATGCATGCACAAATATAGCTATTATTCATCTATCATTTTCATCATTGAGTAATTTATCCAATTTTCTTTTGTCCCAGAAGTAGACTTTGGATACCATGTCAACTCAGGTTTATCAAGGAATGAATGGAAGTTGCTAACTGCATCCATGAAGATCCATGAAGTATTGCAGTATAATACTTATGAAATCTAATTGTTTTCCTTTATTTGTACTGAATTCATTCTACTACTGATATCAATATCTTTATCTATTACTTTTTATTATTTATCTTTATCTTTACCTGTTGAGATCTGTGGTTTCATCTATCTAGAGAATTCCTTTGAAAAGTGGAATGGTCATAATAAGGCAGCCTTATATTTAATATGACTGAGGTTTGTGATTCTGATATATATTAACTATGTGACCCTGGGCAAGCTACTTAAAGTATGAGTCCTCAGCAAATTCTCTAAGATTATAAATTACCTTTAAGGTTCTTATTTGCATTGGTAGAGAAAATTCCTCACCAAAAGGATAATTCAAAAACTTAAAACTTCCTCAACAACTATCTAACCCAAACCCCTTATTTTAGAGATGAAATAACTAAGGGGAAACCTAAGTTACTTCCTTAAAGATACACTAGTAACAATATTCAGAGCTTATATTTAAACCCAAATTATCAGACTCTATGATAAGTGTTCTATTAATTATATCATATATTACATGTAATTACTAGACAGTACCACTAAACTGTAAGATTTACAACTATTGATACAATATTTCATCTAAATTGTATCTCTGCATCCCATTGCCTACTTAGTTTAATGTTTGTTGAATCAAATGTAAAGTTCACAATAACCCTATGGCTACAGAATCACAGCTACATATAGAATTGCCTTATAAATGATGGAACCAAGTTTATATATGCTTTCAAAAATCTATTGTTATGGGTAATTTTGTACAAGAAAACTAGAGTAAAGAAAAAAAGTAAATAAGAAAGTGAAAAAATAACATGCCAGTCTGTTTTCAAACAATATCAGTTCTTTCTCTGGGTCTAGTTTGGTCATTATATTGCTGTGAAGAGTTAAGTCATTGACAACTTTTCACTGAACAATATTATTCTTACTATGTACGATGCTGTCCTGATTTTATTTACTTCACTTTGCATCATTTGATATGTCTTTCCAGGTTTTTTTTTAATTAGCTTGTTCATCATTTTTATTGCACAATAACATTCCATTAAAATCATACACCACAGCTTATATAGTCATTCTCCAATTGGTGAGTATCCCTTTGATTTCCACCCCAGCCAAATATATAACTTTGTTGTTGTTGTTCAGTTGTTTCAGTCATGTCCAAATCTTCAGGCCCCATTTGGCATTTTCTTGGCAAAGATATTGCAATGGTTTGCCATTTCCTTCTCCAGCTCATTTTACAGATGAGCAAATGAGGCAAATGATTTGTTCAAGGTCACATAGTTAATAAGTGTCTGAGGCAGGATTTGAATTTAGGAAGATGACTCCTAACTTTAGGCTGGGCACTCTATTCTCTGTGCCATCTAGATGCCTCCAGATAATATAGGACTTGGTGCAGTTCTACCCTACTCTAATGTAATAGTTTATATTATATTTATCTCTATATGTATTATATCTCTCTAATTTATTGTAAATGTAAATTCTGAACTAGCATCATGTTTTTTTTTCTCACTCTCATTTTTATACCACTTCAAATATTTCATTTCATTACTTTGTGAGTCACTTATAATTCTGATACTTTGGAGACTTTGATACTATATGATTTGCAGCTATACAGGATCATATTGGTGTAAAGAAGATAGATTTTTGTAGGGAAAAAGTCTGGAATTGTTGAAACCACTGCATAATTTCCCAAATACAAACAGACCTATTTTCTTTCTTCTGTGTAATTATAGATACAATTTTCTGTCTCTCTGCATTGTTTCTACAAAATCCATGCAATTCTATATACACACATAATATACATGTAATTCTTGTTTAAGATTAATATTTAAGATATATATTCAATTTATATTTATAATTATATTTCTGACTGTCTCTTTTAGATGTTACTAATCTCAATGAGAAAGTGCTATAGTTTTCTGAGATGATGCCAAGGGCTAAGTAATATCCGCAAACAGGAACACCCAAAATGCATCATCATAAACAGAGAAATTGTCTTCTACTTGGATTCTTCATAGAATATCATGCATGACAGTGGCAAACCTCTATATAGCTACATATTTTGTACCTCAGCAAAAATGAAAATCAGGGGATCCTTGAACAAAATTATTTCTACTATTGCATAAGTAATCTTTTATAATTTTAAAATATGTATGAGATACTACTTATTGAGAAAGATTAAAATCATATCTTGCTCTACTGAGTTATGCTTTTTATAATGGAAAATTAACAAATATATTGTGGTATATTTTATTCTTTTACTCTTGTTAATTGGGCAGAAGGGGTTCACTGAAGAAAATCAGTTAAGAAAATCTTCCTGGTTCCTTCTCAAATCTTCTTGAAAAATACTCTTGAAATATGCAGATTATTCTTATAAAGATTTTATAAATGTGGAAGAAATAAGCACGTGAGACATCTATATATTGGATTTCTCTACCAAGATATACTTTTGGCATATCAAACTCAGCAGAACTCATTATCTTTATCTTTCTCAAAGCAATAACAGAAACCCTCATCCCTTTCCAAATAACTCTGTTTCTGTTGGGGAACTTCACCGTTCTATCCATCACCCAGATATGCTGCTAGTAAGTCATTCTTAACCCCAACTTCACCTTTACTTTCCATTTCAAATTTCCAAATCTTGTGAATCCTATACCCCCAAATTCAATACACTTTCCATTCAGTTTTGTATGACTTCTCTTTTGGAATGTTGAAATACTCTCCTACATGTTCTTCCTACTTTAATTTTTTCTCTTTGTGATCCATCCTCCACATAATTGTCAAAATAATCTTTCTATAACACAAATGTGACCATATCACTCTTCTGCTCAAAAAAAAAAATTTCAATGATTCCCTCTAGTCTCCAGGATAATATACAAACACTTCAGTTTGTTATTTGAAACATGTGACAACTTGAATTTAGAAGTCTGTGCCTTTTGAGTGGAGTGTGGAGGTAGCAATTGTTTAATACACAAAACTGTTGTTTTGGTTTTCTTATGTGTATGTTTTGATGGGCCATATGGGAATTTCCCAAAACTATGTATTAATGAGCAACTGTCTCCTCTCATTGTTCCTATTATGCCCTTATGAGAGCCCTGTACATATCATCATATAAAATATTCATGAAATAAAGTCATTGTTGAAAATGAAGATATTTGTAGTAAATTTAAATCTTCTAAAAATTTCCTTTTAACATGTAATCAAAAAGTTCTAAGATTTGCTAGTGCTTAGCACAGTCCCTGGTGCTTGGTAGGCACTTTCAAAATGCTAACTAATCTATTGGCTACTATCATTAAATTATTTGTTGCTATACTGTGCGCTTAGGATTTTACAAGTACAAGATAATGGAAGTGAATAAGGACAATTATATATATATATACATATATATATATATATGTATGTATGTATATACATATGCACCAACACAAAAAATATAGTAATGTTCCAGGTTGCTGTGTCATGTACTTCAAGAAGGTCATTTGCTCTCAATTATATTTTCTATAATCAGTGTTCTCAAAAAGTACAAAATGGTGAGACAATTTAAAAAAAAAAGCTGTCCATCCATGTGACACTTCAAAAATGAAACAATCCTTTCTCTCTTGACACAAGTCAAGGCATTTGGCCTGACTCTTTGCATAAAGATGTCCATTGCAAAGTCCTTTCTGTATGTTATCAGAGAATGATGAAATACTAGCTTCTCCAGAAGGAAGACAGAGAGGAAAATAAATAAAAGATCAATTTGTATTTGTAGTATTTGTATTCAAGTTTGAAATGTGTTTCTGTAAAAGTTCAAATATGTGGGTTTTTTCAAGGTCACATGTGCCAATTTTGTTTTTTAAAAGATCCAAGCTATGTCAGGTATATCTGAAGCCACTCTGCTCTATTTGTCTGTGGCAATGAAGAAAACTGCACATTTCTTTAACTTTACAAAGGTTAACACTGGTAGCCTATAAGAGTATTTATTAAGAGATTACTTGGCCTTCTGATACTTTGACAACCCATACCATACAGACTAATCATTATCTTAGACAAGTCTTTATTTCTTTCTCTACATTAATAATGTAGGGGGTTTTAATTTTATTCATATTGTTGCCAGGGTGGGTAGAAATCACTGGGAAGGTTCTCCAATCTTTGTAAAGATCCTTATATTATTTTAGAGTGCAAACTATGGTTTGCATTTAGAAAATTATGCCTTCAAACAAAATGAATTCAGAGAAGAGAAGCAAGGAAAACAGTTTGTGAATAAATCTGTATATAACTTGAGACCAATCTCATAATTCACAAAATGAGTTTGCATCTGTTATTCCATAGTGCCATCTATATTGCCCTGGCATATTCTTTATCAGTTGTTCAATAATACTATTTTGTTGTTTTCCTCAATATAAATTCTTTGCATATTTCCTTTGTTCAAAAGAATATATGCTGTATAATATGCTTTATATGACCAGAAAGTACATTCCTCCTTAAGCTTTCTGATCTGTAAAAGGAGGAAAAGGAATGAGGGGGTCAAACTCCATTGTCAGCAACACAACCCTCTTGACAGCTGCCTGAATCAAACTAAAATATAATTGGGAAATGTTTAACAAAATACATCAAATAATATAAAACATAGATAATACGTAACTAAACTGTCTACTAGCTAATGACCAACTCCAACAGGAATCATGAAAATTGATCTTAAAAAGCACAAGACTTAAAAAAAGATTCTTAAGGAGCAATATTGATCATAGAAAATTTCAAAAGTCAGTGAATGAGATAATTTGAGTAGGGACAGTCTTGCTAAAATTATGCAATAAAGATAGAATCTAAATTCATAGATATAAAACTGAAAAAATAAAATTTTAAGGTCAGCTAGTTCAATGGTCTCATTTTACAAATGGGAAAACTGAGGCTGAGAGCTATTAAATAGCTTACTCAAGGTAACATAGAAAGTAAATATGTCAATCAGGCCTGAACTCAGGCCTTTAAACTCCAGAATCATTGATTACTTCACTGTAATCCCTCCTCACCTCCCACTTATTCTTTCTAAATGACTGACCTTTGACTGGCATTGATAATTTTTCTATCTTTAAATATAAACCATTTTATTTATATAATCTGTTTATGACAGTCTGACTACATTTTCCTAATGTGGTGAGTTTAAGGGTTTGGGGGTGTTGAGGGGAGGTTTTGAATATTATGAAATGACTTCCATAAAGCCTCTCTTGATTCCTAAGGTCATATAATAACAAAAAAGTAATGATATCAGTCATTCATGCTGGCCTTTAAGATTTGTAAAATGTTCTATATACATGATCTCATGTATTTGATCTTTATCTTTTCAGATAAGCACTGGTCATATTCTGAAAATTTACTCTATTGTTTTTGGTTTTTTGGGGTTTTTTTTGTTTTTGTTTGTTTTTGTTTTTTATCCAATAAGTGACATATGCTCTACACATAACCTTGCTTCCAATCTGCTATCCCCTCTCTTTTGGTTCACTGCTTTTCTAGAAGGACTCTCCTACCTCCAACCTCCTTAGCATAGACTTGAAAGATTTGAAATCCCAAAATCCAGCACACAGAAAGGCTGGAATTGCCTATATCTACTACTTATGTTTCAAAGAGGAGAACCTGAAAGGCATGCAGTTAGAGCAGTGACCCAAATCACAGTCTCGGTTCCAGAAAAAAGGGAGGATAGGTTCTTGCCTTGAACACATGAATCCTGACGTGCCCCTCACTTGATATATAAATCACCTAAGTTAAAGATGTGAAAATTAGTTGTGGGGAGGTAAGGAGTTATTGACATTCATTTGATATTAAAATTCTCCCTCCACAGGAAAAAAAAGTGGGTAGGGAGCTTAGAACTCCTATTGCTGGCCTCATTTTGACAGTGTGATTCAGCACCTTTTTTTGTTCTTTGTTTCTAAGCTTCTTGAGAGTTTCTTTATTTAGTGAGTCAGGAAGAATATTTCATCCTTTACATCCTCTTCCACAATATATCTATCTTCTAAGACTAGAAGATTCCTATTTTTAGCTGATTAGCTTCTCCTCTGCCTGTGGCTTCTGGAGTAGGAACCCAATCAAACTAATATCACCAGTACTTTTCTTCTCCTTCTAAGTGACCTGAGGTCTTGTAATCCCAGAGCTGCCCAAGTTGTCCTGAAGCATGACAAATTGCAGGAGTTATATCAAAAGCATTTAAACATAAAAAAGCCAATTTTTCAAATAAAGAAACTGATGTTAAGAGAGGCAAATGATTTACATCTGGTCAAACTGAAGGTAAATGACAAAGTAGGATTTAAACCCAAATCCTCCTGACTTCAAGTCTAATTCTTCAGCATTCAACTACTACCCCATAGTTCTCTTGCTTTGGTAGCTCACCTCTCTTTTAATAAATACCATCAAGTAGTATTGCTTGAAGAATGGAAAGATAGGACATCTTGAGTTGTTAAGCAGTTGATAAAAAAGATGAGATTTACATCTCTTTCCAAAGGTATTGCAATTTCAATGAATCTCAGAAGAAAAAGAATATCAATATATTCTTTCTAAAACTTCTTTGTTTGCATTAATTGGACTTAGAAGGCTGATATAGCACAGAGCTAATGTTTAATTCAAAAACAATAACTAAACATCAGGAGTGCTTTTGATTTCCATCCCATCAGATTAGAAACAAATGTAAGTGAGGAAAAAAAACAGTTTTGTACTAGAAGAAAATGTTTCAGATATCCACAGTGAAAGAAAAAAAAAAAACCATGGAGCACTTAGAAGCTATAGTTTCAAAGAGAGAATGAGGGCAGCAAAATCAGCTCAGGGAAAGTGTAATACTAAAAGTTTGAGGGTAGTTGAATACAAGATGAACATCCAATATTTTGAATTTTTAAACCAGTGGTTCACCTAAGAGGACTGATAGATGTTTTTAAAATAGATGATAAGCTAGAATTTTACAACAAACAGACCTCATTTCACAAAAAAATCATAAAGACTCATAACAGGCATATGTTTTTGGATTTCTTAAGTATAAGTGAAGGTGAATTATCTCCAGAGGGACTCTATGAAGCAACTTATTTTCAGAATGGAATCCAAAGTCATTCCATGGGTGATAGCTGCATGAATTCAATCAACAATGGTGCAAAGAAAGACTAGTGAAATACATAACTTAGTAATGAAGATTTTTTTACATAAAAATTGAGGAATTTTATGATAGATTTATGTTTATGTCATAGCATTCAAAAATTTTAAAAGAAACCTATATTTATTGACTTTTTAAATTTTCAACTATCTTTTTTCATTGGATACTCCGATATACATTGTTACAGAATCACTTTACATATATTAAATTAATATTAATTGAATATTTTAATAAAAGTTTTGAAAAATGAAATAAAACTATTTAAAAAGTTCTTGATTAATCTATCTTACTTTTAAAATGAAGGTTTTAACACTTAGAATGTATAATCAAAATAAAGTTGTGTCTATGGAAATAGTAGACTTAGCTAGGGTTTAATTTTAAAACCTTAAACTATCTAGATTAATGTTTTATTTTCCAGGTTATAAAACTTTAGCATCTATAGAACATTTAGAAAGATCTTTTTGGGTGACTAAAATAATACACAAGAAGCTCAGACTTCAAAAACTAATAAATAAATCTCAATACTACTAATGCAACCTTGAAAACATCCTTGGAAATTCAACAGATCTGGATCCAGGTGCCTGGATCTAGAGCACTGTTGTCAGTAATTACTCAATCATAACATTGACCCATAAAAATTGAACTATATTTTAATAGATATCACCATTGTTTGCTGCTGTTGTTCAGTCATGTCCAATCTTCTTGATCCCATTTGGGGCTTTCTTGGCAGAGATATTGGAGTGGTTTGACATTCCCTTCTCTAGATCACTTTATAGATGGAAAACTGCAGTAAATAGTTTAAGTGATTTACCCAGGGTCACATAACTAGTGTTTGAGGTAGGTTTAAACTTCCTGATGTCTTCCTGATTTCTTTGGTTGTGACTTTTTTCAAAGTCAATTAGGTGAGAATTCAACATAATTGTTCTGATTCCAAGTCAAATATTCTTTCCACTGTAGTATGTTGATGCTTCTCACTAAGATCCTTGTTGTTTTCCATCTTTCTATTTCCTGTATTTTTCCATGCATTCTCCTTTCATATGGCTAAGTCATCGTGATGATAAAAATAACCTATTCAGGAATTTTAGTGAGAAAAAATATTAATCAATCTATTTTTTGGAAATCATATAAATGGAATAGCTATTTGGCTGACTTTAACTCTTTTAAATATGTTGGTATCATGAAGATAATCTGTGGTACTTCCTCCAACTATGAAATCACCATTCTTCATCCAACCATATGCTTCAAAATTTTCCATCCCAGTTTCGGTCAAACTAACTAATCTTGTCTTTTTTCTCCTAAAAAAAGCTGTTTGTTACTTTGAACTTGGTACATGCTAGCTAGCACATGATCAATTTTGGTAAATGTGTATTATCCATAGAAATATTTAGATAGACAGGACATATATCTTCATGCTGCACTATTGGAGACTTCTCTTTCTTACTATTGAACAATTGATTAGTCAAGTGACAATAACACTATTTTCCAAAGTGTTGGAAATAGCTTTTTGTAACTTTTTGTCAATCCCTACCCACTATAAATTAAGCTATTTCTTTTCCTCCAAAGGTATTGAAATTCTCTTTAAGATTTGTTTGGATTGGGGGGATGGCTTAGATTGTGAATGTGGGTTATCATTCCCTTTAGTAAAATAAATAAACAACAAACTAGCAAACAAAGAAACAAATAAATAAAAATTTTAAAAGTCTTGAGGAGTTCCATCTTCTGCCCTAAGCCTTCCAAAATGACACAGAGAGTATAATTTACATAAGGAAGCTAGGTACAACTGAATCAATGTAGTATTCTTATTGAATGTCTTTGTGAATGTTTTTCCTCTGTTTTGGCTGAGTTCTTTTTATTACCTGTGTAATGACTTGTTCAGTCATGTGAGTTCTGTCTGACTTTTTGTTGTCCCATTTTAAAATTTTCTTGGCAAAGGTTCTAGAAATGTTTGCTATTTCCCTCTCCAGTTCATTTGACAGATGACAAAACTGAGGCAAAATTGACAATGTGCCCAGAGTCACACAGCAAAGGTCTGAGACCAGATTTAAATTCACAAAGTGGAGAATTCCTGACTCCAGGCAGGCTACTCCATCTACTACACCACCTAGTTACTATGTTGAATGACTCAGCAGTGTCTCATTTTATTCAACTATCTGGCCTAAACTACAAAGGGACCAATTGTGGTCAAGCTGAGGCTCAAACTACAACTCATATACATAAAACAATTCACTTTCTCAACAGTAAAATCACAATCTATTTAGACTGATTACATTTTTTGCTTTATTCATTTCAGTTCAATATTGGAACTGTTTCAAACTTATATTCTTACATAACAAAGATCAGGAAGATTTTCTATACCCTATAACTGAAGTTTTTTTGTTTGTTTATTTTTTAAAAAACCAATTAAAAATCTATCAGGACTTTTCAGGAAATTTCTCTCAATTAACTCAACCTTTATAAAAACCTTCAAGCTAATTTCCTTACATACACTCCTACCTCAAGTCACTTCAGTAATTACCATAATTGCCTATTTATTCTTAAATGAAGTAAATTTGGTTCCTGTCTTAGATTATAAGTTCCTTTAGGTAAAGACCATACTTGGTCTTTATTATATACTATAATTATCGCTTCCACACCACAACTTTCCTCACAGTAGTTTTACTATATAGTGGTTGACATAAGAAATTAAATGAAAATTAAGGGGGGCAATTTTACAGACACCATAGACAACACACAAAGGCTAGCAGATGACAGGAAAAGTTTGGGAATTCAGAAATGAATAAAATGTATGTATTATATTTTATAATATCAACATATTTTATTTTTAATACTATAACAATGCAGTTTTTTCTGGTACAATAGGAGGACCAATTTTTTTTTGCAGATTTCCTAAAATGCAAGGACACTGTATATCTATCCTCCATAATTTGGGAGGGATAACTATAGTATACAGTAAAACCTAGTAGACTATTTTAATATGATATTCCATATTCTGTAGGCTATACCCCAAATCCTGCTTCCTAATCTCACAATGGAATTCACTGAATGGAAAGAAAACATAATAAAAGAATGTATATAGTTTGGGACAAGTTACAACCTAATGGTTTTGTCATTACTGAAAAATAATTCCATGTACATTTTATATGAAAAAGTAACTGTTCAGGGTGTCCCAAAAGTCTCAGTGCAATTTAAAGCTATAATAATTTTAGCTATAATAGCTTAAAACTGCACTGAGACTTTTGGAACACCCTGAATATCTACATATCCCAGGAGTATTTAATAAATATTTGTTGCCTTGTTGTGAGTCATTTTTTTTGTTTAACTAAATAAGGTTGCTCAAATTTATGAAATTCTTCAAAGCAATACAGGAATAACTTCTCTTTCCAGTCTCCCAATAACCAAGCACTAAGTATAAATTTATGGGTTTAATCTAGCCTGGAAAATCAAAAAAAAATGTGTATTTTATGAACTTTATTACGGATGAATACTTCCCTGAGAGATATAGCTATTATGTTGAGAATATTAAAATAAATAAAACAAGCACATCAATAAAAAGCAGAGAACTCAGATCAAAGTGTGTGATACATTCTGTTGTAAGAATTTCATGACAAATGCAAAAAAAGGCAGAGTTTGTGATAAAAACCACTGAAGCATGACAAAATAGCATCTACTGAATGATAGGATGAGTATGAGAATCTATTTTGAAATTGTATACTTACAGAATGGTTAATACACACTTTTTTCTATTGATCTCTATAGTTTTCATAGCATACAAATAGAGTTATTCATATATAGGTTGTTTATATTTTTATCATTTATGAAGGAGAGATGTCTTCACTACAAAGCAATTGGTTTCTGTGGGGAAACGGAAACAGGGAAATGTTTTTATATAGTTATAATATAAACAAAAGGAAGTGGAGCCAAGATGGCTGAGTAATGGCAAGGATTCACCCATGCCCTGCCCTATGCCTTTCCAAATACTTTTAAATAATGACTCTAAACAAATTTTAAAGCTTAAGAACAACAAAAAGATGATGTGAAACAATTTTCCAGATGAAGATGACTCAAAAATTCATCCTGCTATACCAGGATGAGAGTGGAACTCAGTCCTAGTGCAAGTCAAGCCAGCACAGTCTTGGCCCCAGTCAGCCAAGAGCAGGTTTGGGAGCCTCTGAATCAGTGGCAGTACTAGTGGTTTTCAGACTGCTCAGCCCACATATACCAATGTCTACTTAGAAGCTCAGGAAGAAAGATTTGTCACAGTACTTTGAGAGGAGAGCCCCACAAACCAAGAGTGGGCATTGGGAGCCACTGAATCAGCAGTAGCAGCAGTTGCAGCAATGGCAGCAGCAGTAAAAGTGAAGGTCTCAGCCCACAGTTAGACTACAAAGTCTCTTTGCTACCACCGAGTTAGCACTCTGTTACTTTTGCCCATACTCAGATCCTGCTCACAGTTCCAGGGTGAGGAAAAATACTGGTACTCTAGAAGTATACTAGAGTGGAGCAGGGACTCTCCTTATAATTCCAAGGCAGAAAAGAGTGCTTGGAACCACTCACAGATCAAGCACAAACCAGGAGAATAATAAACACACTTTTTCCTTGAATCATGTCATCTTTGGAAGAACTTAAAACTTACAGATCCCTAAAATGACCTCTGAAAATAAATGCACAAATAAGACAAGAAAAAGAGATTAAAGGAATTAGAGTAGGTCATGAGGAAACCAAATTATCACTCTTTGCAGATGATATGATGGTCTACTTAGAGAACCC
>JAJPUD010013349.1:0-44786 GCA_023553655.1 Myrmecobius fasciatus
GAAGTATTCAGTGTAAAAAACTTTTATGTTTCATAATTAAAGGGAAGAGAGACATGGAACTGAAGAGCCAAGAGAACTATTTTTAGGATTACAGAAAACACATTTGAAGATAGAAAGGAATGGGACAAAGGAAAGAGAAAAATTGACTGTGCAAGAGAGAATAATTACTAGAGCCAAGTAACTGAAGAGGCTCAAGTAAATGGAATCATGGATGTAAGCATAGGTATTAGTAATAGCTCTTTCATCACAAAGGAGAAGGAAAGAGTGATGATGCCGAATTTTTAAGGAATGACAATATGACAAAAAAAGTCATAACATTTAAGAACTATAAAATGACCAAGATCCCACTGGCTCCACTGGTTACTCTAGTCTATTCAGTAAAATAGGAAACAGTTATCTGCTCTCAGTATGCAAGGTAAGCAAGAGAGAAAGAGGAAAAGGCATGGAATCAATGAAGTAGAATAAAAAATTGTCAGGAATATAAATGAAATTACAAACCTAAATCGGTATTGGCTGCAAACACTTCAACTTTATGACTTTTTCCAGTGACACTCTTCAGCATAGAAATAGGAATAGAGTATCAGAAAATATTTCCAATGAATGAGGATTAGCAGATCAGGAATGATGAAAAATCTGAAGGAAAGGAGGGTTTCTTGGGTAGTCACTAAGAAAGTATTAAGCTGACAGAATATGAGATCAAAAGCCAGTATGACAATATAAAGACAAGTGAAATCAGCTGGGAAAAGAGTAGGAAAAAAGGCCCAGGTTGTACGGCAGTGTAGTATCACAAAATGGTCAGAGCAACTCTGCAAGATCCTGAGTTGCAGAGCAGTTACTCTATGTGCTTCCCACTATGTCAATTTATTATTACAATTATTTATAATTATTTTTATATGGCCATTTGAAGTAAAGCATTAAACTTGCCTGTCCTGTTCCAACGTCAAAAGAGTCATAATCTACATGCATAGATGACACAAAAGGACCAACTGGAAGTTTTCTCTTTGATGGATCAGCCTCTGAAGACAGAGGAGTTGTTTCTTTTGCTTTTTGAGAAGCTTCTTCTTGACTTCTTGTTAAGTTAGCCATTAAAGTTTTCTTGTCTGAAGCCTCTTTTTTCTGCTCCTGTAAAAGAACCAATCTCAGAATTTATGCTTAATAAAAACTTGAGTTGTGATGTCTAAAAATTTGAGAATCATTTTTTCACATTCTGCAATTCAAACTTAAAGGTAGAGAATATGTCAAGATGCATTTTCCCTCTGAAATCATGTAATATGTAGGGGCAACTAGGTAGCACAGTGGATAGAGCACCAGTCCTGAAATCAGGAGGGCTTGAATTCAAATTTGGCCTCAAAGACACTTAATACTCCCTAGCTCTGTGACCCTGGGCAAGTCACTTAACCTCAACTGCCTCACCAAAAAGCAAAAAAATAAAAATTAAAAAAAAAATCATATATGTAATAACAGTAATATTCACTAATGCAACAAAGACACTCTGAACTATAAAACATTCTTATCATTTTTAAAGATATGTATATACATTATATTTCTTCAGAACTACCAAAATATTCTGTTCAAAAAACATTTGACCTCCATACAGGATGGTTAACAAAGAGATTCTGAATCTATAAGCAATACAAAGATTCATCTCATTACTTAATAGACAAGCTTTTACTGAAGATAACATGTTTTTTTGATAAGCAGAAACTAATAATTTACCAAAAACATTTTCTTACTGGGATCTTACTACTCTAATTGATAAGTTTGGAAGCAGTTTCCTTTCTTAGGCATCTTTATTTCAATAGTAGTTATCAATTTATAGAAAAATTTGCCTGTATCTAGTTTACCTACCAATTAATTAGCTTTAGTCATTATCCAATCTGGAATCAAAGTCTACAAAGTATACAACTACAAAGTTGTATAACTCAAAAGGCATGACTGTAAAGAAACATGTTTAAGGGTCTGCTAAATAAATACTGGATGGCATTTTGCTTTATGCAAACAATTCTTTAAAATATACAATGCTTTATCATAACATTTTAAAAGTTTGGAAGCTTATGAAAATTAGTTTTATAATATTAAGCTTACACTGTGTATACATAAAGAGAAATAATACAAGATAAAACATGTTAAGTATCAAAAAAGTGAAAGAGATGATAAGCGCTACAGTAGGGACTGTGGCAACTATACAACTACAACAATTAGAAATGATTTTTGCTCTAACTCCAAAGTAGTAAAGAAAAGAATTCTGCATTGCCTTTTTTCCCCTTAAGACTAGAATATTTCAGTGAATTTATACAGGTGTCTGAAGAACCTCAAGAGAATGGTACATGTCTCTCCCTCCTTTGATTCTTTTAAATCTAATCTACTTTTAAGTCTAAGGTTTTTTCATCCTTGTATGTTTAAAGTTTATAAATTTAGGGACCTGAAACAAATTTATCTATTACTTTACCACTCACAGAAAGAAGCAGTTAATAAAAAAAAATATGAATTTACCAGTTTAGTTGCCTTGTCTTTTACAAAATTGGCTATTTTCTTCCTAGGACCAAGAGGTATTCCCATTTCCTTTAAGTCATCAACTGTACACATAAGCTTTAAAAAAAAAAAAAAAAGAAAGAAAGAAAGAAAGAAAAGAAACACATAAAAATGAAAAATTTCAAAATCCTACATTAGCAAGTTACGTTACTGTAATACCTAAAACAGATAAATATTCAACTAAAAACTCTACATCTTTTTTTTTTTTAATTAAACACATGGATCAGAAGCTTGGATTTCATAATTTAAGATATTATCTCATTCTTAAATTTTCTGTTCTGATAAGACATTTTTTAAAAGATTAAAAATTATGATTAATACCAGAGACTCCATGTCCATCTTTTCCTTTTCAAAAGTGCTGATATATTCAGAAAGGCTAAGTGCTTCCAGGGTTTCCTGCAAAGTCAGGATTTCATTTTCAACATCAAGGTCACAAGATTCATCTATTGATACCTTTGGATCTTCTAATACCTTAAGCAGAAAAATAAATGGAAAACATTTGCAAAGTTTTCACAGACTTTTGCAATAGAAAAATCATGATGGGTGAGTACTAAAATTTCCTATTATATATTTCGCAAAAGATGTATTTACTATATGAAAATATTTTTAAAACTTGACAGCAAGTCCTGAAGCAGACTTAGCTGCAGCCACAAATGTATATGCTACTAAACATTCTTAAGACATACCGGCTTTTCAAAAGGACCTGTATGCTTCATGATTCCATTAGCAGAAGTTAGAGGCACTGCTTTTGAAGTCAAGTCTTTCTGATTAGAAAGTATATCAAATAATATCAAAGATCCTGAAGAACATGAAGAAAAGTATATTATTCCATTTATAAAGTTAGTAAGATATGACATTTAATAAAAGAAAATATTTAAATATTTCTTAAGGTTTATCAAGGGCTTTCCTCAACACAATTCTGTAGTTCCATTACTACTGTTTTAAATCCCACCTGCTCTGGACTTCCTTGACTTCCATTCCAATTTTACAGGTAAGAAAACTGAGGTCTAACTTGATTCAGTATTTTATTCATTACACCAGTAATTCTCAAACATGTCCACAGAGGTAGAATCCCAAAGTTAAAAAAAAAAAAAAAAAAAACCACTTTGAAAGAATGCTTGGAGCAAACTCCTTTAAAATTCTTTTTTATGCCTCTTAACAAACATCATAAGGCTCATTTAAAAAAAATAATAAAAACTTGGAGTGTTTCATATTACCTTATAACTCAGTTTAAAAAACACTATACTAGACCATGCTATTTCCTACTGATAGTGCTGGAATACATGAAGATCACACTGTTTTCTTAGTAATATGTTCAAACTAGGAACATGGTAGACCTGAACACAGAGATTCAAGTTCAAATCCTGCCTTATATACTTAATCTGAGTGTGCCATTTAACTTCTATCTACCTCAGTTTCATCAGCTGTAAAATGGAGATAAATAATAGCATCAACCTCCCAAGGTTCTTATTAATCAAGGGAAATATTTGTAAAGAACTTTGCAAACTTTAAAACGCTATATAGATGCTGGCTGTTATATAAATGCCAGGTGTTATAAATGTCTCCAACATCACTAATTTACATATAAATTGGATAGAAATTTTAAAAGATAATGCATATCAAGGCAAAAGAGGAAGTAAAGTGGAAAAGCCATCATTTTAAAGTACAAAAGTTAAACTTTATCCTTTATAAAACTTTGCAAGCTATGGAGGATCAATCCAGAATTAGGTCCAATGTATATATTGAAAACTTACCTAAGCTATGTCCAGCAACAGAGACCCCTCCTTTAAAACCTGGGTTACGACTGATAAAAAGTGCATGCAGACGGTTTATTTCCATTCCTACTTTTTCCACAATAGTCTGACAGTAGGTAGGGCTATTGTAAAATAAGATGTCTAGCAGGGTTTCATTGGTAAAGTGTCGCAGACGACCAATACTTGGTAGAGTTATTTTTTTAATGTTCCTTCAAAAAACAAAAACATACATTCTTTTAGTCATTAATATCTAATTCCTCAATACACAATACCAAGAACCTCTTATGCACATGATACTGTGCCAAGTGCTGGGGATACAAGCTTTAAAAAATGATTATCTCTGTCATGTTTCTAGAGCAGTGCATAAAATTAAATTTTGATTCACAACATGTTTTTGAGGAGACATTGGTGGGGGAGACTGGGAGGACAGAGAGAAAGAATAAAATTCCAAGTAGGAAAAAATTGGAAAGAAGGGAATTTCTGTGCTCACAGATCTGGAAACTTTTCTCAGGTATTTTGAGGTTTATGTATAGAGAGTATGAAAAAAATAGGAAGATTTGAACAAATGATGTTAAATTTATATCAGGCCTCTAATAGAGTGAGAAGAGACCTTAAAGATTATCTAGTCCATTTCAAATCAGTTCCAATTGTTCAGTGAAGAAAGCCATATACATCCAGAAAAAAGGATATGAAATGTGGACCACAACATAACATTTTCATGCTCTCTATTGATGTTTGCTTGCATTGTTTCCCTTCTCAGATTTTTTTTTCTTGTAGATCCGACTTTTCTTGCACAGCAAGATAACTAAAAATATGTACATACATATTCAATTTGTCAAGTATTTTAACATAATTAACATGTAGTAAACTTCCTGCCATCTAGGGAGGGGTGGGGATTAGGGGGTAAAAATTTGTAACAGAAAGCTTTGCAAGGGTCAATGTTGAAAAATTACCCATACATGTTTCACAAATAAAAAGCTTTAATAAAATTTAAAAAAAAAAAAAAAAGACATTATCTAGTCCAAAGATAGTTGAGAACTAGTCCAAGTTCATTTTATAGATAAAAAACAACTAAAAAAGGTAAAGCAACTTGCCAAGATTTTAAGACTAATTAGTAGTATAGCTTCTTAGTAGCTGACTCAAAACTTTAATTTTGGTTACTATATTTCTTTCCATCAATCCACATTTCCAAGTGCTACCTACAATATAAATTTAACATACTATATATTAACATTATTAAAATAGAATACTGGATAAAATGGTTAGTGTTCAAAGAATCTTAGATATTTTCTTTAATATAATATTTCAATTTTACAGATCAGTAAAACAGGCTCATGGAGATACAATAACTTCCCAAGTTGGGTTATATAGTATGGGGGGGGGGGAGTTACTCTCAGTGTAATAGTTAATAATAAATCTGTACTTTTCTAATTTTGAACTTAAAATTATGCCAGTCTAAATCTAGAAAATTAACTAGTACAAACCTGTCAACACCCGTAGCATCACCATGTAAGGAACTATGCCAATGAACTGGAAGGAATTCCACCCTGCTTACTTTATGGTCATCTAAAGATTTCTTAAAATGTGTCTGCAGCAATTTTAGAGAAACCATTCTGAAATCATCAACTTAAAGAAAGAAAAATAAAATATTTCAGTGACAAAAATTCAATAGTAGCTAGATGAATGATCCTAAATTAAACAATTGCTGTGTTTAAAATCTCAAAGACATTTTCTGAAGAAAAAAAGCTGATTTATTAACTCAATAACACTAAAAAGATGGGGGGAAAGAGATTAATAATTCCCTCATTTCAGAAACCAAGTTATGTAAAAAGAAAACTTAAAGTGGCTATGAAAACATGAATTTAAACAATACAAAGGTTTAAAAAATCCAAATTTGATGAAAAAATTTAAAGTCATTAATAAAACTTTCAATTAAAATTATTTGCAAATATAGTGCTCATGAATCATGGCAGTCAAATGTAAAAGCACAAAAAAGATAAATTTTCTCCTTAACCAATCAAATCTATATTCTTTCTGCTGACATACTATAAACAACCTCCTAGTAATTTTTGTACAACTGAAAACTAAGTTTCATGAGCACCTTAATAGATTAAATTAATTAAAACTACTCTTTGAATGAAAAAATTATAAAAAACATACCACACTCAATAATGCTTCTAAAACGTAAATCACAAACAGGACCAATGCCATGTACCATAAATACTAAATGGTCAACCTGAGGCATCTCACCTGTAGAAAAAGAAAAACATTAGATATATATTACCTAACTAATGGGTAGTATTATCTTGCTCAAAGTCCTTACACTTTCATCAATAAAAACCCTTAAAAATTCTATTGCCCCAGCTCCACAATATACACTTCAACACCCCTACAGTGAAAAAAAAAGTCACCTCTCCCCAGTACACAGCAGGAGGCCCGGGAGGAAAGGGAAGCAGACTACTGCCCTACCTGGAAACTCCCATAATCATCTAACTGTTAAGAACTCTCCAACTCTAGATTTGGTAATCACTTGGGCTCCTCATCTCTCCAGAGTCTTACATTCCATTGTGAGAAATACTGTTAAAAGATGAAACTTGGTCTGTGCCATTTCTTAAACGCTCATCTCATATTTATTTTACTTAAAGAATTTTTTAATTACTAAAATATGCTTAACATAAATTACTGCTTAATTTTTTTCCTATCATTCATATTTCATCTTCTTACAAATTTTTGTGTAATTGAGAGCAACAGAACAAACATGAAATGTATGAAGTTGTCAAACTGTTTTCGTGCTTCCTATTATAACAAATGAAAGTAAAGTGCTCATAAACTGTAATAATCTGGGATTGTTGGTCCCTATATAAAGGTATAAGAAAACAAAAGCAGTTATTTATGAAATCATAGTCAAAAGCCAAAGGCACATTAAACAACAATGTGCTTATTCAGAATATATAGGAAATAAGACACAAACTGAACTGTGAATAAATGTTAATGTGCTTAATGGTTAATGTCAAAATAATTTTTTTAAGGAAAGGAAGCTTTTCCAGGTCTATGTGTTTTATACAGTCCCCAACATTAATGATAATGCCTTTTACCAGTTCAAAAATAGTGTTAAGAGACTAAGCAAATACACAAGTCCTATATAAATTAAAAACTATGAATTGTAAAAGTATCTTCCCTATTAAGAGCATATTTAAAAATCACAGAAAAGATAAAGATAGAAGGAACTGCTGATGAAAGCAGAGAGTAACTATAATAAAGAATGTGGTATAGAAATTTAAATGTAAAATGTAAAATATTCAACATGTAAATTCAATTCATTGAATTAGTATTTAAGAAATAAGAAATTAAGGAATTTAATTAGAAATTAAACAACATAAAACTAAAAGAAAAAAGCAAAAATTTATAGTCTAACCAAGCAACAATATAACTGGGAAAATGCAGTTATTAGTAATAAATCATTTATGTAAACACAGTAAGTACTACAATAGTCATATATGAAAAGTTAAATATAAAAGATATGAAAATATATATGAAGCTATATATTAAAATTATATGTGAAAAGAAATCTAAAAACCAAACTGAGTAAATATAATGATCAATCTAAAACCTACAGAATGAACAACGAATTTTATCCTTTCAGTAAAGATGCCCAGGAATATTGTATATACTGTTAAACAGTTTTCGTTGTTTTTTTTGTTTTGTTTTGTTTTTTTATAAATGATAGCTCAGTTTTTGAAGAGGGAAGAAAAGGATCCTGAAATAACTAAAGGAGAAAGAGAAAATAATTTTAATAGTAGAAAATGTTATATACAAGATTTTTTTTTTTTTTTTTGCTGAGGCAATTGGAGTTAAGTGACTTGCCCAGGGTCACACAATTAGGAAGTGTTAAGTGTCTAAGGCCAGATTTGAACTCCGGTCTTCCTGACTTCAGGACTAGTGCTCTATTCACTGTGCCACCTAGCTGCCCTCAAAGATGTTCTTATAAAAGAATGAGAAAATTTATCAAAACAAATGGACTTGATATAAGTAAGGAATAGAAGACAACAAAAAAACACCAAAAAAAAGTACTAGGAAAAAAATGACATAAAAGAAAAGATGAGAAAGACTTCCTCAAAGGAAGTTTCCATGTATCAGTTTTGTTTCAATTTATTCTAAAGGAACTGTTTCTTTCAATACTGTCTAAAGCAAACATGAACAAATATGAAATGAATAGTTACCCATCAAAAAAGTCAGGTCACATTTACATCACAATTTTCAGTTCACAATGCACTTTCCTCACAAGATCTATGAGATAGTATCATTATTTCTACTTTACAGATGAGGAAACAGAATCAGAAAAAGTTAAGTGACTTGCCCGCCATTATATAAGTGGTGGAGCCAGGACTCAAATTTAGTTCACCCAACAAATTCTAGGGTTTTCTCTACTATGAAGAAAGTCTTGAATTGTTTAATCATATTATTGGTCTTTTTTCTCAACTTTCTCCCCTAGAGGTTCACATACCATCAGGAATTTCATCATGATCATCAATACCACGTTTTACAACTCTAGGTCTTGTTTGTCCATCTTGTGTGGCCCCCCATTCATCTAGCCCTGAGGAAGGTTGAAACTGAACTATAACCTAAAATATACAAAAAGAATATTTAAAAAAAAAAAACCTTTTTGAAACAAAAACTGAACAAATTCATTTCTACTGTGAGCAAAAATATATTTCCTCAAACACAAATGAGTAAAGCAAAACTTTTGCTCTATCTAAATACCTACATAAGCAGACACTCTGAACCCAAGAGTGGTATTATAAAATGTATCACTGTATTTAAATGTCCGGATTCACCAAGTCAGCTGATAGCATGCAAAAAGATTATAAACTATTAGCATACCTCAATTTATTTGAAAATTCAAGATTACAAAACAAATCAAAGAGTATTTAGTTTCATAAAAAAGAATGGCTGTAAATGTGAATGAATAATAATAATTCTTTCAATGTCCAGTAAACATATAAAAAAGGCTACAACTGTATAATTAAATTTGCATTTTGAGAAGTTATTTTACAGCAAATCATGCCTAAATTCACTGAGTTCTATCATGCAAGATATCTTGTAGTTAGTAAAAGTTATGCAGAAAACCACAAATCAAAGATTTAAATAGAGCAATTTCACAGAAAAAAAAATTGTAAAAGGGTATACTTTTATATGTATTAAAACTTTCAACATTATATAGAAATCAGAATACCTAACAACAATAAATACTATAAGATCATTAGTTCAGTTATTTCATGATATGTTTCCACAAATGGAGATTTCAAATGAATCTAAGCTCTGCTAGTTCCCATGACCAATTTAACTATGGCAAACAATTCCGAATACAAAATGATGATCATTATTTACTAATGTATACCCACTATTGAAGTTAACACCATGCAAGTATTCTCAGAAAAATAATTCAAAACAAACAAAACAAGTTAATGATTTAAATATCTTTATTACCTTTGGGTTATGCATAACAATTGTTTCTCCACTGGGAAACTCAAGTTTACGATGCCACTGATTGGTGGTTACAGCTTTTTTGTATTCTGCCTAGGATAATGGGGAAAATATTTTTAAGTCCAAAATAATTAGTATCACAAAATTATATACCATGTTTAAAAAAGCATTTGTATGAAAAGGATATATAACATTGGCAAAGATGAGAATACATGTAAACTAAGCCTAGTGGTTTTCATCTTAAGAATAGAAAATTGATTTCCAGTGGCTAAGATTCATTTAGTAATTAAGTCTTTTTTTTTTTTCATATCAGGGTACAGAATCACAGTGTCAAGCAAGATACAAAAAGAGGAAAGGATTCCTGCTTAAGCAAATCATAAGTCACATAGGGCTAATCTTTTAAGAGGATGTTTGAAATAGAAACATCCTTTAAATATGGTCAAGAATATGAAGCAAATATTGTAGCTATTAATCAATACAAAGTTAGTAATCTCACCAACCAAAATTACTACCTTCAGCAAATTCCTAGAATGAAATAATAAACAAGAAACAAGGGCTCACTAGATTTGGAGGAATATAGAAGCCAAATTACAAATGTAGGAATCAATTGTATTTTTTAGGTCCTGGGATTTAATGATTTATGAAATTAATTGATAGTATAAAATAAGATTTACATAAAAAATCAATATTACAAAATTCAAAATTTTAAACTCATTCTGGTCTTCTACTTATTGAAGTTCCCTTTAGGTAAACAACATGAGAAAAGAATTTTCTACTTCTCTAACACAGATAGGTAAAGAGGGAATAATAATAATTTACAATTTATATGGTTCCTTAAAACAAGAAAGTATTTTTACTTGCATTAAACAGCTTTACAACTTTCCACCTAAATAAATTCTAGATTACTATTCTTCAACAACCACACATCTAACAGACAACCCACTGATGGCTTCTCCATATTTGGACCAATACAGAATACAATGAAGGAATTGGCTATTACGTGATGAATTCTTCAGCCAAGGCAAAATAAAGGTTGTGTCTCAGATTCTTTTACTTTTTCTAGTTATTTCAAAGCATGTTAATTGTTTTTCAGAAACGAATAATTCTGGTTGATTTTAAGATATACTGGGCAGCAGACAATAGATTTGATTCTTCCTTTCTAATCTTCACTGTTCTCAATTAAGAGTTTTCTCTCCTCATAAAAAATCTTTTCTTATTTTGTCAAACCTGATACTCTATTTTTCTCACTCTTATGCCCATTCTCAATTTCTAACTTTTGGTATGTATCTGATGCCAGCATAGCTCTGGTATCTAATAGTTTTCGCATTTTCAGAGAAGGTACAATGAACTATGTTTTAAGTTTAGTTTGAATATACCATGTCCTAAATAGGAAGTGATACTTACGCACTGCTTTCAAGATATTAAAAAGAATGATACTTGACAACAGAATCCCTTTTTACTGTTTAGAGCTAATTGATATATCATAAGTCTATAAACTGGAAAAAAATATACATTTTCCTGTTTGTATTTGGGAATGTCATGCATAAGCACTCAATTAAAATAGGTGATGTTCAGAGGCTAAGAGTCAATAAGCAATATCAAGAAATGACACTTTTTTTTATGTGGCAAGAAGGAGCAAAAGAAAACCCTCTATTATCCTAAGTTCTTCCATTTTCACTGTACCCCTAAAAAAAAGTGTTAACCTCACCATAACAAACTACAGGGAACTGACATGGTGCAGTGGAAATAACAGTGGAGAACCTGAAGGCCACCTCTGCTCTTCACTTCCTGTGTGCCTCTATGCAAGTCAATTAACTTCTTTAGGCCCCATTTTCCTCACCTGGGAAAGGATGGGGATAGACTCAATAATTTCAAGGGTTCCTAAACCTCTGAACCAAGGATTGGGGCAAGAGCGTTGAAAGGGGGAGTGTCCTTTATAAAAAGATCCAGTAAGCAATTTAAATTTTATAAGAGGGTCTGTGAAAGAATCACTTTATACTAAATATAGCTGTAGAGATAACAATGATTTTAGAAAAAGAAACTGAACAGGCCATAAATGAGCGTCTTAAGGAAAAAAGCACCAGGACTAGATGGATTTATAAGTGAATTTTATCAAACATTTAAAGACAAACTAATTCCAATATTAAATAAATAATTTAGAATTGGCAAAGAAGCAGTCCTACCAAGCTCCTTTTATGAAACAAATATGATATTGATACCTAAACCAGAAAAAAATATTATAGGTCAGTTTCATTAATGAATATGGATACAAAATTACTAAATAAAATACTAGCTAAAAGATTACAACATTTCAAAGATTATACATTATAACCAAGCAGGACTCATATCAGGAATACAAGGATGGTTTAACATGAGAAAACTCTTACCATAACTGATTATATCAAAAACAAAAATAACCAAAAATAATAATAATAATAATAATAATATCAATAGCTGCAGAAAAAGCATTTGATAACACTAACTTCTATTAAAAAACTTGAAAGTATTTGCATATGTGGACTTTTCCTTAAATTGACAAAAAAGCATTTACCTAAATCCATTAGCAAGCATTATTTGAAATGGGGATAAGTTAGAAGCTTTCCTATAAGATCAAGTGTGAAACAGGGATGCCTACTGTCATCAGTATTATTAATACTGTACAGAAAATCCTAACAATAGCAATAAGAGGGAAAAAAAATAGAAGGAATCAGAATACAGAAACAGATAAGAAAATATATCTCTTTTTGAAGATGGTATTAATACAGAAACAGATAAGAAAACTATCTCTTTTTGAAGATGGTATTATATACTTAGAAAATCCTAAAGACTCAACTAAAAAGTTAATTGAAGTAATTGATAATTTCTGCAAGTAGCAAGATAAGAAGTAAACACATATAAATCATCAGCATTCCTATTACCAATAGAATTCTACAGAAAGGAAAAAGAGCTATAGATATCCCATTTAAAATAATTCTAGAGCTAGAAGGCACAGTAGATACAGCACTACTCCTGGACTCAAGCAAGATCTGAGTTCAAATCCACCCTTAGACATTTAATACTTCCTAGCTGTGAGACTCTGGGCAAAACACATAACTCCAATCGCCTTGCAAAATAATAATAATAATAATAATAATTAATAATAATAACAATAATATGATAAAAATAACTCTAGACAGTATTAAAATACTTGGGAATACACCTACCAAAAAAAAAAAAAAAGACCCAGGCTTAATGTGACTGAATTAATTAGACCAATACCTTTAAATCATATAACAAGATAAAAATCTAAATGTATACATGACCTAAATATGAAACGAGAGATACTACAAAAAAAATTTGAAGAACATGAAATATTTTAATGGCAGACTTATGGAAAGGTGAGTCAACATATTATTGAATTGAATAAGAGATAAGTATTGTGAAATATAAAATAGATTATTTTGATTAAAAATGTTTTGTACAAATAAAATAAATGTAGCCAAGATCAGAAAGAAAGTAGAAAATTGGGGGAAATGGAATTTATAGACAATTCTTAGATAAAGGTCTCATATTTCAAATATAAAGACCTTAGTCAAATGTTTAAGAATTTAAGTCATTCTCCAATTGATAAATGGTCAAAGGATGTGAACAAGCAGTTTTCCAATGAAGAAATCAAATTTATAGCCATATGAAAAAATGCTCTCTAAATCATCACTGATTAGAGAAATGTAAATTAAAACAACGTTGAGATAGCATATTACACCTACCAGATAGACTAAAATGACAGCAGGAAAGTGACAAATGTTGGAAAAGACATGGAAAATTTGGACCTTATTAATTCAATGCTGGTGGATCTATAAACTAAACCAACCATTTTAGAGAGAGATTTGGTGGGGCAGCTAGGTGGCGCAATGGATAGAGCTCCAGCCCTGAAGTCAGGAAGACCCGAGTTCAAATCTGGTCTCAGACACTTAACATTCCCTAGCTGTGTGACCCTGGGCAAGTCACTTAAAAAAAAAGGTTTTGCAAAGGTGAATGTCGAAAACTATCTTTGCATGTATTTGGAAAAATAAAAAGGTTTGTTTTTTTTTAAGGCATGGATAAAGTTCCACGAAATAATGAAGAACAAAATGAACAGAATCAAGAACACTATACATTAGTAGCAGTATCCTAAAAGTATCTTTTGATGTTTGAATTCAGAAAGTAATATTTTATAAATGATAAGCCAGTTGATTTAGAAAAACATGTAAAGACTTGGAAATATGAAGGAAAATGCTATCTTTCTTCAGCAAAAGAGATGACAGGCAGAAATAAACACAGTCCATGTATATATGCATGTTTATAGATGTGTATGTGTGTGTGTGTACACAAATATATATATGCATATGCTTAACTGCCGTCTTTCTTGGGGTAGGAGAAAGGGAAAAGAAAAATTAAAAAAAACACTATCATGTATACAGCAAACCATAAGAGAGGATTCAGCATGAAACAATAAATTTCCATCATAAGAAAAACCTATATAATACTACACATATGTATATATATTTTTAAACACATATTTTTCAAAACTGTCCAACTTTCCTTTACTTCCTCAAACATGTAAGATATGAGGCTTTTTCTTTTCAGATTTCTCCAGCAGGAAAGAGAATTTTGTGCAGCTTTGAAAACAATATGCAGTATTTATTATGTTTTCTCAAAAAGGAAATTTCTTTCACATTGAATAATCTGTTATGCTCTTCTGTGTACATGGCAATAGTTTTTTTTTTCTTTTCTCATTTTGTATTTAAGTGTAAATTTTTTAAATTATTAAAAAAATTTTACATTTAAAAAAAACCAGTATGATAATAAGTATAAGCATACATATACTGTGCCTATATATTTTTAAACAAATGGCAAAGTATTTTAAAATTCTTACCTCTAGTTTTTCACTGAATTCTTCTGTATAAGGAATATACCGACTATCTGTATCCCCCTTGTAAAACCAAGTACAACGTCTAACTTCAGTTTGTTCTTCTTCCCAATATACAGCTTTTCTCAATCTGTCATAGAGGTAAACATCATAACGTCCACCATCCGTGCTTAAAACAACATTCTCTGGATCAGGCTGGACTAAAATATAAAATTTAAACTTTATTTAGACACTTAAATATGCTCTTCTTCCCAAACTATAAATAGATTAATACACTGATCGTGTTACTCTTTCCAAATAAAATGCCAAAATTCATCCTTCCAGTTAAAAAATAAGCTTAAAAATTAGTCTGGGCTACTTTAAATAATTCAAAAATATTTATGGAATTTTTAAAAATACAAGTGCCACAAAAAAATCAACATGGTGGAATAGAGAAAGCAGGCCTCAAAAAGGCAGAATGATCTTCGTTCAAATCCCACCAATGACTCACATTGGCTTTGTCTTCCAGTCTGGCCAATTAAGCTTTCAGTGTTCTAGGCAATTCTCTTTAAAAAACAAAAAAATAAACTAGTGTTCTGTTTGTATATAGATATTTTCCTCATTGGCAATTCCCAAATATCAACTAACTCAAAAATCCAGTTTTTAAAAAAGTCTTATTAAGAATTATACTAGGTGTGTGACCCTGGGCAAGTCACCCCAATTGCCTCAGGAAAAAAAAAAAAAGAAGAATTATACTAGGGGCAGCTAGGTGGCACAGTGCATAGAGCACCAGCCCTGAAGTCAGGAGGACCCCTGAGTTCAAATCTTGCCTCAGACACTTAACACCTCCTAGCTGTATGACCCTGGGCAAGTCACTTAACCCCAATTACCTCAGCCAAAAAAAAAAAGAATTATACTAAATAACAAACCAAGCTCAGCAGTTAGACATTTTTCAAAAGCATACATATCAAACACTAAACTAACTCACAAGAATGATCTAGAAAACTATATGGGGGGAGGAGGGAGCAGCTAGATGGTACAGTGGATAGAGGACCAACCCTGAAGTCAGGAGAACCTGAGCTCAAAACTGGCCTCAAACACTTACCACTTCCTAGCTGTGTGACCCTGGGCAAGTCACTTAAAATTGCCTAAGCAAAAAAAAAAAAAAAAACTATATGGGTGAGGGGGAGGCAACTTCCTAGGTCAAAGGTAATTGTTATATGTTGTTCTAATGTTTTTGTTTTAAAACTAGAGTAATATTCCAAAGAAATAAATTCTTCCTTAAAAAAAAATCAAATTCGGAAGCCAAGTGCTTCTTTGCTACCCTAATTAGAGGATAACAACAAAAAAATGAATAGATGGATTATATTTGGATTTTTATTTAAACAGTTCCTCTAATAAAGTGAAAAATTATTCAATTCAAACATATAATATCTGCTCTAAAAGAAAAAAAACAGAGGGATGGGAAATATACCTGAGAGAACTAAGTAATTTGATATGTACACAAAGTCAAGACAAAAGCAAGGAACAAGATCCTTCACCTCCCAGATCATATCTAAATTTCTATTTTCTACTGAATGACAATAGTAATCTAGTGTTGATAAACCCAAAGACTCCAGTTTTGGGGATTAAAAACTCACTATCTGACAAAAACTGCTGGGAAAATTGGAAACTAGTATGGAAGAAACTAGGTATTGACCCACACTTAACACCATATACCAAGATAAGGTCGAAATGGATTCATGATCTAGACATAAAGAATGATATTATAAACAAATTAGAATAATGTGGGATGGTCTACCTCTCAGACCTGTGGAGGGGGAAGGAATTTGTGACCAAAGAAGAACTAGAGATCATCATTAATCACAAAATAGGTAAGTTTGACTATATCAAGTTGAAAAGTTTTTATACAAACAAAATGAATGCAGACAAGAATAGAAGGGTAGCAATAAACTAGGAAAATATTTTTACATTCAAAGGTTCTGATAAAGGCCTCATTATATTTTCTAAAATATAAAGAATTGACTCAAACATGTAAGAATTCAAGCCATTCTCCAACTGATAAATGGTCAAAAGATATGAACAGACAATTTTCAGATGAAGAAATTGAAACTATTTCTCGTCACATGAAAAGGTACTCCAAATCACTGTTGATCAGAGAAATGCAAATTAAGACAACTCTGAGATACCACTATACACCTGTTAGATTGGCTAAGATGACAGGAAAAGATAATGATGAATGTTGGAGGGGATGTGGGAAAACTGGGACACTGATACATGGTTGGTGGAACTGTGAACGGATCCAACCATTCTGGAGAGAAATCTGGAACTATGCTCAAAAAGTTATCAAACTGTGCATACCCTTTGACCCAGCAGTGTTTCTACTGGGCCTCTATGCCAAAGAGATCTTAGAGGAGGGAAAGGGACCCACATGTGCAAGAATGTTTGTGGCAGCCCTTTTTGTAGTGGCAAGAAACTGGAAACTGAAAGGATGCCCATCAATTGGAGAATGGCTGAATAAATTATGGTATATGAATGTCATGGAATATTATTGTTCAGTAAGAAACGGCCAGCAGAATGATTTCAGAGAGGCCTGGAGAGACTTGCATGAACTGATGCTGAGTGAAATCAGCAGAACCAGGAGAACATTATACACGGCAACAAGACTATATGATGATCAATTCTGATGGACATGGTTCTCTTCAGCAATGATGTGATTCAAAACAGTTCCTATTGTTCAACAATGAAGATAGTCATATACATCCAGAGAGAGGCCTGCGGGAACTGAGTGTGGACCACAACACAGCATTTTAATGCTTTCTGTGAATATTTGCTTGCATTTTGTTTTCCTTCTTAGGTTGTTTTTTTTTTTTTCTCCCTTTCTAGATCTGATGTTTCTTGTGCAATAACTGTATAGATATGTATACATATAATGGATTTGTCATATAATTTAACATATTTAGCATGTGTTAGATTACCTGTCATCTAGGGGTGGGGGGGGGAAGGAGGGGGAAAGCTTGGAACAAAAAAAAAAAAAAAAAAGTTTTGCAATGGTCAATGTAGAAAAATCACTCATATGTTTTGTAAATAAAAACCTTTTAATCAAAAAAAAAAGCTATGGGAAAAATGTAAATACAGATTAAACTTTTAAAAATAAATAAATAAATTTCTATTTTCTAAAATTAGTCTCTTTCCCTGCTCCAATCCCCCAAAAAGGAAAGAAAATTGTACTTGCCTGAATTATAAACTTCTTCAAGATGTATAGAATCAAATATACTAAACGGCATCCATATTTGTTTGTGTTCTACTTCCTTGCAATAAAACCAATGTGGCTGAACAGCCTCATATGGATTTTGAAGGAAAAGAGGTGGTGCTTGAATCACAGGAGCTGCAGGTCTAGCCAGAAGCTGCTGCTGGCCTGGGGATGAGAAAACTGTCTGTCCTGCTGGAGGGATCTGAAAAGAAAAAGCCTCATGTCTCCTCCACATCTGAGAGGCAGCATGGGCTCAAGGGCAACAAGACCCATCTTAGATACTTATTAACTCATACTAACTGTGTGACTATAGCCTCTCTGAAGCCAGTTCCTCTTCTGTAAAAGTAGGATAATAACATGTGTGGTACAAAGGATTCTTTTAAGACTTAAATATAAAGAGATTTACAAACTTTTAAGTTCTAAACAAATGTTGGTTACTATCTTTGAAATAATAGTTAGGCATTCTCTTCAGATCTAGCAATAACTGTTCTATAGACTTTTGGTCTTGTTCTACAATCAAAACAAGGAAATTTTTTCTAAAATATTTTCGTTAGAAGCATTGTCTAAGATATAACTGTGACACAAATAAATCTAGTTACTTTTTAAGGGCATGAAAGGCAGCTTCTTTAGGATTATTGTTGGCTGAAAAAATACTTTAACTATCTCCTATACTTTAGAATGAAAGGAAGGCAAGATGTCTTGATGCTCATCATCTAAACTTGATGCTCATCATCACATCACTGATTTGAGCTTTAGTTGAGTCAAATACTTCATTGTACCTAATTAAATCCTAAAATATTTGCTCCTAGATACTTCTCATTTTATAAAGTTATTCATATTTCATATTACATTAAAACTTTTTGATTTGTAAGTTACTTTAATCAGTTACTTCTTTAGTGAACAGGCAGTTTAAAGTAATGAAAAGAATAAATCTAATCATCTCACTTTAAAAATTATTTTCACTATAAAGCATACAGACTTCAACATTTCTTTAAAAGTGACTAGCTTTCATATTCCTTTATTTTTTAAAAAAGCAGATTATCTGAAATGCAGGATAAGACTAAAAAGAGTGATGAGAATTAGAAGGAATAATTGAATTAAAGAGAATATTTATACCGGTGGCATTGTTCCAGGAGGACTCTGATACATCTGAAGAGGTGGTCCAGAGGTTGATGGATGGGCAGGATGATTTGGAGCTTGACATTGCTGCAACTGTGGTGGAGCAATATAAGGATTAGCTCTGCTGCTGGTAGGGTTATGACGATATGGGTTATATCCTTGTTGCGGTGTTCCATGGGGACTTGCAAAGTTTGTAGGTGGGAGACCACTATGTGAAGAAGACTGGTAAGCATTGATTCCCATCTTTGAAGGAGGTGCAACACTACAAGCAGACTGTGTCTTTGAAATGTGCGGTGAGAATGTATTTGGACCATCTGCAGATCCAATTGTAAGAGGAAGGGAAGTTGGAGGTTTAGACAATGTTGGTACTCCAACAGGCGCTGCTGCAGTTGTTAATGGTATCTGTCCAATATTCCCAAAAGGATCACTGTTGGTAGATACCTGAGAGAAATAATTAAATGTCTGTGGCAAAGTGGTATGACCAAAAGTCTGACCAAGAAAACTGTCTTCCTCACCAACATCTGTAGAATCTTCTGAAATAAAGCATAGAATAGAAAGAGGGTTGAGATTAAATTTACCACAAAGTTCTGAAAAAGAATGTGCCATTCTCTAAAATTAACACCACAAATTAATTCTAATACTTTATCACTCAATCAGTGAATTCTGGATTACTGAAACAAATAACTGAAATTACGTTTTTCTTCTATCCAAATGGGTGTGACTATTTATGATAACATGAAACTTTTTTCTTCACAAGAGTAGATGTAACACTATATTCTAATAAATTATTCTAAAAATTAAAACTGTGCTGGCAATCACACCAAGTGAATTATCCCCTCCAAATCACCTAATGCCATAAACTGATAATATTTTAAAAACCCCAAACCAACCAGTAAATTTTACTAATTAAAACACAAAAAAACTTAAAAGCTTTGAGCTTCATCTTTCTGCCCAATGTGAATGATCTCAGGGAAAACATCATCACCACCAATCGAATGATCTCATGGAAAACATCATCACCACCAATCCCTATGAGAAATATGTCTAAAACCTAAATCTGCCTATACCTTCAATCTTAACTTATTGTAAAGATTGTAAGATCAAAGATCTTTGTGCTTTATAATGTAATTATGTGGGCTCATCCTATTCTACCTTACACTAATCCTCCCCACTCTGATCGCACCAAAAAAATCCTTTACCAGGACCCAGTAAATGTCTGTGTGGCTCTAAAAACAATAAAAATACAGTTCTCATTGTCCTCCATTTTTATTCATGTCACTTCAGTCCTCAAAACAGTAATTCACAATTGTTTCCTCTGTATCAAACAAGTAGTTTCCTTGGTATGACAGTTCTACACCATTTAAAAAAAATTTTTTTTATTAAGTTGAAAAATATCCTGCACAAAAATTGACAATATATTAAGGCACAAAAATCTCACAATCAAATGCAAAAAAGCCAGACATTAAATGCATCCTTTTCAGACCATGATGCAATAAAAATTATGTGTAATAAAGGCCATAGAAAAAAGACCAAAAATTAATTGGAAACTAAACAATCTAATCCTAAATGAGTAGGTCAAACAACAAATCATAGAAATAATCAATAATCTCATCCAAGAGAATATGGAAACATGACAAAATTTATGCGATGCAGACAAAGCAGTAATGGGAAATTTTATATTTCTAAGATGCTTACATGAAAAAAATAGAAGATATCAAATAACGGGGCACGCAACTAAAAAAGGTGGAAAAAAGAACAAATTTAAAATTCTCAATTAAATATCAAATTAGAGATTTTGAAAATCAAAGGAGAGAATAATAAAACTGAAAGAAAAAAACTATTGAATAAATAAAACTAAGAGTTGGTTTTATTTTTTTAAAAAAGCAACAACAAAATAGGTAAATCTTTGGTTAATTTGACTATAAAAAGAAAACCAAATTACCAGTATCAAAAATGAAAAGGATGAACTAACCACCAAGAAGAGGAAATCAAAGCAATAAGGAGTTATTGTGACCAATTATATGCCAATAAATCTGATGATATAAGTGAAATGAATATTTATAAAAATATAAATTTCCCAGATTAAAAGAAAAGGAAATAAAGTACTTAAATGTAAAAACATATTTTAGAAAAAGAAATTGAACAGGTCATCAATAAACTCCCTAAGAAAAAATTTGCAGGGCCAGATGCTGAGTGAAGCGAGCAAAATCAGAACATTATACACAGTAACAGCAAGATTATGTGATGACCAACTATAATAGATTTAGCTCTTCTCAGCAATGCCATGATCCAAAGCAATTCCAATAAACTTGGGATAGAAAATGTCATCTGCATCCAGAGAGGGAACTCTGGAGAGTGAATTTTGATCAAAGCATAGCATTTTCACTTTTTTTGTTGTTTGCTTTATCTTTAAGGTTTTTCTCTTTTGCTCTGATTTTTCTTGCACAACATGACAAATATAGAGGTGTGTTTAAAAGTATTGTATATGTATAACCTATATCAGATTGCTTACTGTCTTGGGAAGGAAGGAGGTAAAGGAGATAGGAAGAAAAAAAGTGGAACAGAATCTTACAAAAATTAAAGTTGAAAGCTATCTTTAAATGTATTCAGAAAAATAAAATATTAAGAAAAAAAGAAAAATATCAACAAATATGAACATTTCCATATACAAAGTCTGAATAGAAAGAGGTTTATACATAAAATTGTGAACTTCAATTACACTCATAATTCAGTTGCATTATATACAATTTGTTTTAAATGTTAAATTTACCAAACCATCATTCTTGTCTTTGTCCCCTTCTCAACTCCCTTCTGCTGTGTGTAAATTTTTTCATTTACTAATTTGTTTCTCCAACCACACACTATCTAAATGATCAAATAAAATTTTTATAAATAGAAATACATAGTCCAGCAAAAGAAATTCCCACGCTGGCCATGACTTCTGTTTCTCAATTTGTTGATTTTTTTAAAAGTGATTTTTAAAAATATTAAATATTTAAAATTGAAACATTTAAAAACTTTAACAAACATATTTCTCATTGCTTGTGTCTGATTTGTTGCTTGTCTTCTTGTGTTGTTTTTGTTTTTTTTGATTTGGCCCTTTCTGTTCAGATCTTGAGTTTGTTTTAAGTTGTCAGTTTTTCTTTCTATTCTTCCCACCCTAGCTTTCTATTCTGTCTTTATTGTTTGAATTATCCAGACACTCCTACAATCCCTAGTGGCCAGGACAATTGTTTTCCTGAAGCTGTACCTAGATTTGCGAGATGATCACTATACTTCATGGATTTTTCCCCCAAGCATTATTCAATCCAAGATATTTCCTCAGAGCATTCTAAGTTTTTGTTGATTTGCTCATTTCAGCAGCCTCAATATCTAGGATAGAAAGCTTAAATTTGGGTCATTCTCCACAAATGAATAGAATGCCTGGTTCTTTGTATGGTGGCCCAAACTAGGACCTTTCTTCAAGAAGTCCTGGACCTGCTCTAGTGCTGGATTCTGCCTATGTGTTCTCTTTTAATACAGGACTCCAAGATTTCTTCTGTATGTGCTGTTAGTTTCCCCTAACTACTGGAGTCAAAGGATACTTCCATACTGGGTTCCAGGCAAAGGCTTTGGGGACTACTTTAGTTGGATTTTGCAAAGGGCCTTTTCTCCATAGTGCTTGGAGCAGGGCTACAGATACTTGCTGGTCAGTTCCCTCAATTTTCTGGGCCATAAGCGTAAGGCTTGACTCACCAGAAACTCCCCAAGTCTACTCTCTTAGACTGGGGTACCCATGGATATTATTTTATTCTCTAATCCAATCATATCCCCATCTTTTAATTAATGTTTCTTCCTAAACCTTATTTCACATACGAAGAAACACTGTTCCCATAGTTAAAACTTTTCATTCACTAAATTTGTTAATTAATATCAATTACAGATAACCATTAACAACACAAATAATTTCAGATATATTTTATGATTATATGTAAAATATTTACATAGGCAATCTCTAGTTCAAGCCTTTACCTAATGCATTCTCTATAAAATCTTCATGGTCCTAAATGACAATGACAAGTAAATTCAATAAAAACATTCAACACAACCATTTACAAGTTTACTACTATGTGCAAAATGTTAGGAATACAAAGATAATGCAAACCCCTCTTCCCTTTAAGAGTCTAAGGAAGACTCCAAAGTAGAATGTGACAAGGACAAAGAAATTTAAAATGTGCTAAGAAATCAGAGGGAAGAAAAATTACTTTCATACAGAGGGATCAGGAACAGCTTCATGGAGAAGTCTGTGTCTTGAAAGAAGACAATGATTTCAGTAGACAGAGATATGAGTAAAAAGCTGAGCTGGCTGAGGCCCACAATACCAGATTAAAATGTTAATTGAGAAATAATTTCCAAAATAAATAAAAGGACAATAAAACAAAAATAACATTTTAAAACTAAGTGGCCTGCAGGGTTCCTTCTGTACCAAATAGTGATCCCCATTCCTATATGATACCTCAAAGCATACATGAAGGATAACAGTTAACTAAACCTAGAAAGGTAGGTTGGAACTAGACTGCAAGTGGTCTTAAATGGTAAAATGAGAAGTTTTGTTTTTTTTTAATCCTCTAGATCAGATGGAAGGTTTTTGAAAAAAGGAAATTACGTGATCAAATCAAACACTGAAAAAAAAAAAAGGTTATTCTTGAAACTATGTAAAAGGTAAGAGATGAGATCAAAAAAGAGACTACTATTAAAATAGTTTAACTGAAAAGAAATGAAGATTTAAGCTTACAATAATGTGAGTAAAGAGTTTATTGTGGATGAAAAGAACTTCATTATTTATGGAATGTGGGAGATTAGGGAAAGAAGGAAATAAAGGTGACAGTTCTGAATCTTGTCAGTTGGTCAACTAATATTTATTAAGTGTCTACTATGTAACTCACATGATTCTAAGCACTAGGAATACAAATAAGATGAAAAAGTGAGTTCTCAAGGAGCTCATCTAAGAATAGAGACAAGATGCAAACAACTATGTACTGATAAGATATGTAAAGGTTGGAGATTTCATCAACAGGAAAGAGGAAATGTGAGAATGCGAGGAGAATCACCTTTTTCTGGATGGAAGATAAATTCTTTTTAAGACAGGGTGAACTGATAAAGTCAGATCTAAACAATTGGAAAAACATCAAGTGCTCTTGGATAGGTCGAGCGAATATAATAAAGATGGCAATACTACCTAAACTAATCTATCTATTTAGTGCTATACCAATCAAACTCCCAAGAGATTATTTAACTGAACTAGAAAAAAATAACAAAATTCATCTGGAAAAACAAAAGGTCAAGAATTTCAAGGGAATTAATGAAAAAAAATGTAAATGAGGGTGGCCTAGCTGCATCAGATCTAAAACTATATTATAAAGCAGTGGTCACCAAAACCATTTGGTACTGGATAAGAAATAGAGTAGTAGATTAGTGGAATAGGTTAGGTTCACAGGACAAAATACTCAATGACAATTGTAATCTAGTGTTTGATAAACCCAAAGACCCCAGTTTTTGGAATAAAAACTCACTATTTGACAAAAACTGCTGGGATAATTGGAAACTAGTCTGGAAGAAATTAGGCATTGACCCACACCTAACACCATATACCAAGATAAGGTCAAAATGGATTCATGATCTAGGCATAAAGAATGATATTATAAACAAATCAGAACAATGTAGAATGGTTTACCTCTCAGACCTGTGGAGGGGGAAGGAATTTGTGACCAAAGAAGAACTAGAGGTCATCATTAATCACAAAATAGTTAAGTTTGACTATATCAAGTTAAAAAGTTTTTGTACAAACAAAATGAATGCAGACAAGATTAGAAGGGTAGCAGTAAACTGGGAAAATATTTTTACATCCAAAGGTTCTGATAAAGGCCTCATTTCTAAAATATATAGAGAATTGACTCAAATATATAAGAATTCAAGCCATTCTCCAATGGATAAATGGTCAAAAGATATGAACAGACACTTTTCAGACGAAGAAATTGAAACTATTTCCAGTCACATGAAAAGGTGCTCCAAGTCACTATTGATCAGAGAAATGCAAATTAAGACAACTCTGAGATACCACTACACACCTGTCAGATTGGCTAAAATGACAGGAAATGATAATGATAACTGTTGGAGGGGATGTGGGAAAACTGGGACACTGATACATTGTTGGTGGAACTGTGAACAGATCCAACCATTCTGGAGAGCAATTTGGAGCTATGCTCAAAAAGTTATCAAACTTTGCATACCCTTTGACCCAGCAGTGTTTCTACTGGGCCTATATCCCAAAGAGATTTTAAAGGAGGGAAAGGGACCCACATGTGCAAAAATGTTTGTGGCAGCCCTTTCTGTAGTGGCAAGAAACTGGAAATTGAAAAGATGCCCATCAATTGGAGAATGGCTGAATAAATTATGGTATATGAATGTTATGGAATATTATTGTTCTGTAAGAAATGACCAACAGGAGGATTTCAGAGAGGATTGGAGAGACTTGCATGAACTGATGCTGAGTGAAATCAGCAGAACCAGGAGAACATTATACACAGCAACAAGACTATACGATGATCAATTTTGATGGACATGGTTCTCTTCAACAATGATGTGATTCAAACCAGTTATTCTGCAATGAAGATAGTCATATACATCCAGAGAGAGGCCTGTGGGAACTGAGAGTGAACTACCACACAGCATTTTAATGCTTTCTGTGAATATTTCCATGCATTTTGTTTTCCTTCTTAGGTTGTTTTTTCCTTCTTCTCTTTCTAGATCTGATGTTTCTTGTGCAGTAAGATAACTGTATAGATATGTATACATGTATTGTATTTGTCATATAATTTATCCTATTTAGCATGTATTAGATTACCTGTCATCTAGGGGTGAGGGGTGGGGGGAAGGAGGGGAAAAGCTTGGGAAAAAAAAGTTTTTGCAAAGGTCAATGTGGAAAGATCACTCATATGTTTTGTAAATAAAAAGCTTTATATAAAAAAAATTAAAAAAATAAAAAAAGACATGGTGAACTGTAAGTTGAAGTGTCAGTGGGACCCTCAGGAAGAAATGAAACAGGAAATGTGGGATTGGGAAATGGAGGGATGGTGGGGAGGGGGAGAGGTGTTAGGAAAAATAGGTGGATTGGAACTGGTCATGTAGGTAATAAGGGTCATCTGCAAGGATGAGATTTCCAAAAGAGAATGTGAGAGAAAGAGCACTATCAAACAAAAGAGTTGAAAAGAGACTGGTAGGCTATCCACAATTAAGAAGAGTGAGAATATGATACACAAGTAGCAAGTCAGGGAACAGAACCAGGAAAGAGTCATGTTCAGGGAAAAAGGAGCAAAAAAGCAGACAAAGTATTCAGGAAATCAACAATATCAAACAGCTAGAGAAAAGCCAACAAGTCTCAGGGCTAAGAAAAGATTACAGATTTTGGCAATTATGAGATCACAACCTTACAGAATTTAATTTCAGTAAGGAGAGAGGGACAGAAGTCAGATAGCAAGGAACTAAGCTGTGAATGTGGAGTGATAAAGTGATAAAGAAACAATAAGCAATGCTATTTTTTTTTCTCAAAAATGATACTATTTCAGGGGGCAGCTAGGTGGCGCAGTGGATAGAGCACCAGCCCTGAAGTCAGGAGTACCTGAGTTCAAATCTGGTCTCAGACACTTAACATTCCCTAGCTGTGTGACCCTGGGCAAGTCACTTAACCCTAATTGCCTCAGCAAAAAAAGGAAAACAAAAAACAAAAACAAAAATGATACTATTTCAAATTCAAATATCAAAATTTAAATTCTAAAGTTAGCAGCTGAAAATCTTTATAGAGGCAATAGAGATACAACAGAGGCAAGATACATAAACACCACATTCTCTTTAGCAGGTAGGCAGGCATAAATATGGCCAATGGACCTCCAAAATGAACAGTTTCCAAGATCCGGTGCCCCTGCCACCTTGGCAAGGTAAACAGAAGCCAACTTACTTGCTTTTATTACCCAGCCTCCACCTCCTCGAAACAGAAAACCTTACTCCTAGGCTGACTCAGTCACTGGACCCCGGGCAAGAACTGTCCCCTCTCCCCATGATTACTTTTCAATGACTCTCCCAGAATGGATAATTCCTTCCATTCTCCAGGGCAAAACAGGGGCGGAATACAAGGGAGAAGGAAGGAGAAGTCTCGACCCTCAGATCCCGGGCATCCTGTGCCACCCTGGAGCCCACCCCTCCCGCAACAACGCTAAAGAGGAACGTTTTCCAATTCCTCTAAGACTCATGCCGAACAGGGGGCTCGACATTTCTCTCATTACCCCCACTTCTGAGGTGCTATTCCCTTCACACAGTGGGGGGCCCAAACGCCTCACTCCTCCACGAGAACTCTGCCAGCCTCTGGAAGCCGGCATCCCTCTAACAGCGTCCCTCCCCTGCTCCGGGGCTAGGATCTTCAGAGCCGGCAATAGGTGCCCCATCCCTCTGGTATCGCCCCCTCTCCACTTCCTCATCAGCCTTGATACTCGTCCACTTACACTGCCCTCTGTGCCCATCACCCACACCCCGCCCCCGCTTCCCTTCCTCCTACCTCCAAGGAGAAGCAGAGAGCCAGTGGAGGTAGGGGCCTGGCTGACCGGGATGAAGGGCACATTGAAATTGAAATCGGAAGTCGAAGAAAAAAGTAAGTTGGTGCCGGCAGAGGAACCACCGCCTCCGCTGGGCTTCTTTTCAGCCATGACTCCGACCCGCCTCCCAGTTACACGTCTCCAGCCAGCCGGTGCCCCAACACCGACCGGAAACGGGTCAGATGAGGACACGGCCTGCTTCCGCATTTGCGCGCTGAGCTTTGAAGAGATCAGCTGACCAGCCTGGTCCCCGCCCCTTCCGTATTTCTCCCTGGCTCCCGGATAGCCCACTTCCTCTCCCCCCTCCCCATGAAACCCCAGGAGTCAAAATGGCCGCCAGAGCTTCACTCTACAGAGCGACTGGGAGAGTTGGGTCTTTGGTAGTTTGGGGAACATGGGTGACGAGCTTAGGGCGAATTCTGGGCGCCATCAACATTACAGGCAGCACAAAAGTTCGTGAAGCAAAAAGAAAGGAAAACATTTAGTATGATTCCAACATTAAGGGGCGGTCTGGAAACTACTTCAAAGGCGTGCCCCCGATTGCCAGACGTAATGCCTCAGCCCCTCCCTTTTTATACAGCCTAGGACCGCCGGAGAGCGAAACTGCCAAAGGGTGGCGCTGCCGGGTGCGAGGTTTCATGCTCCTCCCTAGGCAAAGGGACCAGAACAATCAGAGCAGGCCTTTATAATGGGAACCTAGAGCAGGAACGAGGCCAGGACCTATCACTTGGAGGTTTAGCCAGACACATTGTGGGACGTGGATGTCATAGAAGACTAGCAGCCACCTAACAACCAGGAACGGGGAGAATGCGGGGAGCATTGGAAGATGCATAGTGGAGAAAGCAAAAAAGGGACGGGTATCCAACATTCCAGCATAGCAATGCCAAGAGGTGCTCCCCGTAATTGTGATGGCCAAGTTCTCCAAGGTACTAGGGAAGAGCTAAGAAAATGCACCAACATCCTTCTCAAAGAGCTGCGTAGACATTTCCCATTTACATATATTTCTTGTGTGGAAGTTTTCTGCATGTTATCTCCCCTAATGTGAAGTGAATCAGAGGGACCAGGTTTGAATCCCACCTCTCTTGCTTACTATCTAGAGTTTGACATAATTAACTTTGCCTCCACATTTCAGCTACCTCATCTGAAAAAAATGAGTTTATACTAATTAATCTCTTAAGCCCCTTCCACTTAGCGCTATGTCTCAGATTGTACAATCACAGCCAGTTTGACTATCTTTTCAGTTTGTTCCACTGAGTGGGCCAAGAATAGAAAAGCAAAATTTGTCAACCTTCAAGCTGCAGAAAAAAAAAATAAGGAAAACAAATTATTGAATATTGTAAAAATATTTTACAGATTTAATTTTAAAGTGTAGAAATGTAAAGTGTTATATGCAACTGTTTTCAATAAAATTATGTTTTTAATATTTATGGATGTGAAGAGCCTAGGAGAACTATTTATGAACAACAACAACAAAAAAAAAAAAAAGTCGACTTTTGGGAAGAAACCAAGAGGGGAATTACTTTTTAGAATTTAAAGTTTTTTTGTTTATTTGGGTTTTTGATCCAGATTTTTCTGTCTATATAAAAGAAATGGCAAAGAATCTTTAGCTCATCATTACAGATAAATATGTAATATCAATTAACTCTCTGTGACCAAGACTGAGCAACAAGTAGCAGAAAAATCCAATCACCACTATCTTAATTACCTGCAAAAAAAAAAAAAAAAAAAAAAAAAAAAAACTGACTAGTTAACTTAGTGGATAAATCAGTTGGTTAAAAAGTATGACTTAAAAAATAGATTTGCTTGCAAATCATAAATTTTGAAACAAAACACAATTAGAAGAATTTACAGAGAAGAGAAATATATCAAGTGAACTAATCGAGTGGACTCTCGGCAGTCTTATGAATGCTATGGACTCCTCAGATTAATGTTTTTAAATTCATAAAATAGATTGCATACAATTACAAAAGAAGTCATTTATATTGACACAGTTAAAATTTTTTTTCAAAAAAAAGCACAAACCATGAACCTCCTCCCCCCCAAAAAAAATCTAAGTACCATGGACCCCAAGTTAATTACCTCTGAACTAATATGAAATGTAAAAAAAATGCGTGCAGAATAACATCTTAATTGTACAAATTAACTTTAAAAGAGCTCTTAACCTACACACCAAAAATGGAGGGGGAAAACAATTAGTACTTTTAATACTAAAAACTCTATTTTTACTTCTAGTTCTCAAAAAATAGAAATGTTTCATATATATGTATATATATTCACCAAAGCAAATGAGTATTACAAAACTTTTCTCACTGACTTCTCTGGGTAAATGCAGATCAAAATGATCAGAATACCCTGGGGTACATGAAAGTGGCTCTAAGGCTTTCTTGAATAGAATCAGAATGTAATAATTTGGCAAACTTAAAGCCAGGAATGTTCTAAGAATCTTAAAATATTTCTGGTCCAGAACTATAAACTCTGGGCTAAGTTAAAATTGTACTGGCCTACAAGTCTCCTAATAAAAAAAAAAAAAAAAAAAAACAATTATACAGAGGAATATGTCAGTTAAATTATTTTTGTCAAGTTATCTAGGGAGCAAAATTTTCTGCGCTTGTGCCCCATCCTAAGTTAGGGACTGCCTTTCCCATTCTCTCTATAAATAATAACATTCTTTCTTCATTCCATTCTGAGTAGTAACTGGAAATATGCATGAGTAGTCATTGGTATTTTCTTTTATCTGTTCTCCCTTCTGGAAAAGTTAACTGGGCCACACAATAAAAAGAATTAGAACAATTCTATACTAATAAAAGAATTTATTGCATTCTAGGAAGAATGTAATTTATCTCTTAGAAAAAAATGTAATGCTTCAAAAAGCAGGCAAACTGATCATCCTGCCTAAGTGCTATGGCTGTGAAAAGACATATTAGGAATAATCTTCATTTGTTTAATGATAAGATTTGGATAATGATAAGTCACTAGAGAAAACGAAAATATTGACACCATTGGTATAAAGTAGTTTTCAAGAACCGTGTGCTTTGGGATATATAAGATCTTAGGATCATAGATTTAGAACTTTGAGGACATCAAGTACAACAGCATTTTTTTTTTTTTTTTAAGGATGAGGCGCAACGGTTCAGCGACTTGCCCAAGTAACAAATTTAGCAAGTGTTGGATGGGATATGAACCCAGATCTTCATGACTCTCAGATCCAGACCTCATCTTTTATACCACTTCATGCAAAAAGAAAATAAACATAGAGAAAAACCACTACCTTTCATATTCAACTTGTTGCCAAAGTCAGTTGATTTCATCTTTACAAGGTCTTTCCAAAGCACCCCCTTCTCCTCTCTGACACAGCCACCACTCATCATCTCATAATCAGGAATCTGCCTACCTCTGTTTTTCTCCACTACAATCCATTCTCCATTCAGCTGCCTAAGTGATTTTCCAAAAATGCAGGTCCAATCATGTCATTCTGCTACTAATCACAACAGTGATTCCCTCTCATCTCCAAGATCAAGTACAAAATCCTCTCTGGTATTCAAAACCTTTCATAGCCCTTTGTTTACATAGTCTTCCCCTACCTTTCTAGATAGTGTCTTGCATCTAAACATTTAAATTGTTCAAAATTCTTTGAAAGACATAGTCTAAATTGATGAGTGATTTTTTTTGGATGGTGAGATCCTCCAAATGCTCCAGTTTGGGGAGGATATTGTGCTGGTTGCAAGCACCCTCACAACACTACAAAAATACCTGCAATAGCAAAGAGAAGAGATGACAGATAGACATACGGAATGCTGCACTCATCATCTGGGTCAATGGTTCTCAAACTTTTTTCTCAGGACCTGTGTACACTCTAAAATTTTTTGAGGTTCCCCAAAAACTCTGTTTATATGGGTTTTATCTATTCACATTCACCAAAATATAATTATAACTGGTAACATTTTAAAACATGTAATCATTAAAAATTGTGATAATCCAATATGCTGACATGAAATTTTCATGAAAAAATAACTTTTCCAAATTAGAATTAGCACTATTTTACATATTTTTACAAATCTCTTTAATGAGTAGCTAAATGGAAGATATCAGTATTCCCATATTTGCTTCTACAGTCTGTTGTGACATGTTGTTTTGGTTGAAATACATGAAAAAAATCTAGTAGTACATAGAAAGTTAATTGGAAAAGGGAAGAGAATTTGATAAGCAAATATCAAATTAGTATTATGAACATAGTTTTGATCTTGAAGACTTCCTGAAAGAAGTCTTTGTCTTTAGAGACTGAAAGAGTCTCTAAGATTCTTGAGGACCATACCTTGAGAATATCTGATGTAGATTTTCAAGAAAAAGTGAATAAGTCAACCAGAGCTACCTCTTTGGGGACTTAATTTACTGGTATACTTCATCTATTACTGATTAGTCTACAAAAACCCAATATGGCAGAATTCAATAAATCTAAATTGAGAAAGGCAGAAGTGAGAAAAATTCATCATCTTGTTCCAACTGTTTATTGAACAGAAGCAATTGTAATGAAATCTGCCCTGTCAATATTTACTATACATTTCACAAACCTTACCTTCTTAATTTAATTCTTTTTGATCTTTAAGTTACAAAGATTTTTGATGAAGCTTTAAGACTGCTGCCCTTTTCAACTCCAGAAGGAAAAAAAAAAAAACAACAAACTATTGACTCTGAAAGAAGGCACTACTATGTAGCTTTTTCACCTGTCTGGTTAGTTTTGGCCCTAGTGTCATAAAAAGAGACTGCACTTTGGTGAAAAGAGTCTGGGTAGAAATACAGTAAATTTAGTTACAGAGAAAAATGCAAAGTCGTAACAAGACCTGGGCAAGCTATAAAATGCAGTTAATCAGAATGTTATTTTTTTTTTTTGCAAGATTTTAATTCTTAGTATGCACAGTTTATAGTTTAAAAACCTGATATAAAAAGAGGAGGGGGAACGTGAGGAGGGCTCTAGAATATTGGGTATACTGTGGCAAACTTATGCAAGGACAAGTCACACAGATGTGATATGTTAAGATTTTTACTATTCAACTCAAAATATGGAAAATACTGCCAGACTATTGTGTTAGGTGCTTGGGATACAAAGATAGAAACAAATTCCTGTGGTCAAGAAACCTGTTTTAGGAAAAACATGAATAATCATAGTGTTGTAATAAAAGGGAAAGAATATTGGCATAGGATCAATGGAATTGAGTATGAATCCTGTATCTGATTCACTTATTCTTGTTCCTTTAGTGCTTTTGGCCTCAGTTTTCTCATCTATAGCAATAGGGGAGTTGGACTATATATGGTCACATGGGAATATGTAGGTCATATCATAGGAATGATTCCTTTCAGCTCCAAATCTGTCGGATCTTACAAAGGACAAAATGTATACAGATTCATATTCAGAGAGGGAAGGAGAGACCATTGTCAAAGTGGAAATGGAATAAGCCTTTTGTAGGAGGTGGCACTACAGTAGCGAATATAGTGGGTAGGACGACCAAAATAGAGGGAAAGGTAAAGGCGTCATTCTTTTACCAGGTCAAGTTGCCCCAGACTTTTATGACATTAATAAGTGTCTTTCATGTATTTAACATAAAAATATCGTATATTTAACATGTGGATGTTTATTATGTAGTACATATTGTCAACATAGTGTAACGTACATAGAATGAATATGTATAGAAATGTAGTTTGTGTACACATATTAACATATGCATGTGTGCTTATGGGTGTCAGTACATAGGAGATCCATCCCACTCCAAAGAGTTAACCCTAAGCTTGAAATCCCTGTCTCCTTTCCGCCCACTTGTTGAGGATTTAAGGTCAACCCGCAGCTGCTGGACATCCCGGGGCCCAGGGGCGACGATGCGGGAAGCAGAAGACTGCATAGCAGCAGCTCCTGCAGCTGGCACTGCCCTGGGCTCTGCGAGCGACGCTGCCTCGGCTCAGAATTGCTTCGTGCCTCCATTTCCTCATCTGTAGATCTGAGCTGCCTAATATTCCCTGCCCCTCCTTCCAATACAGTCACGTTAAAGTCGAGACCCCGGGGTGCCCAGGCGTTGGAGTGGCTGGAGGAAGGAAGCCCGCTTCTGGCACTAGAGCGGAACTGGAATGGCGCTTCGGCACCGGCTCTCCCCAGCACACCCAGTCTAGAAGGCTTGCCCTCCCTTTTTGCCCTTTCCCAAAATGGCGTCAGCGACGACGTCGCCACCAGGGCCCGGAAGCTCCGCCCCACCCCTCCTCCTAGCGCCACCGAATTCACTGCCGCCCCCTCCCCAGCTCGCCCTCGGGGGTCAGAGGCGACGCCGTCCGCGCGTCCGTTTCCCGCCATACTGTAGAGGAAGGCGGCGGGTCATAGGGGATCGCCGCGCTTCCGCCTCGTAGCCACCGAAGTTGCTGCTGCCTGCAGCTAGGCGAGCCCGAGGCCGGGCAGTGACGCTCTGTGACCACTGCGGCTTGCCTGGCGTGGGTGTGGGCTAGAGAGGGAGCGGCCGGGGATTGGGGGCTGGACCCCGAAGGAAGAGGAGCCGAGAGGAGGAGGAGGAAGCCGCCGCCGCCGCCGCCCCCCAGGAGGGAGGAGGGCCGTGCGATTGTCTGCTCAGCCCGGCCGCTGCCGGGGTAGCGTGGTCCACGCGACCCTCGGCAAGATGCCGTGCGGGGACGACTGGCTCAACCATCCACTCGGCATCGTGCAGGGTTTCTTCGGTGAGTGGGGGCGCGGGGGACCTGGGTCCTGGCGCGCTCCGACGCCGCCGCGGGGTCGCATTATGGGGACCTATGGAGCTTTGGCTGTATCAGGGAAGCCTCGTACCTGGAGTGGGCAAGAAGAGTGCTCTCCAGCAAACCTGCGGGCGACGGGCGCCCGACGACGGTGCGGGGATCCCGAAAACGGTGGGCTGGGGTCGAGGCCGTGTATGAGGGCGCCCAAGGAGGGACGGTTCTGCCGGGGTCCAGCCTCTGCCTCTCGGGGCCGGGACGCGTGGGAGAAACTTTGTTCTTTGCCCACGGGATTCTCCGTCCGCGGGCAAGGTCCTCAGTGGCGCGGACGCGCAGCCTGGGAATCTTGCTGAAGCTGGACGCCGGGAGTCCCGGGCGAGGCCGCCGCGCGTCCCGAGGCTCCCCGGCGCTCGTGCCTAGTCGAACGTCGTGGTTTGCCAGCGTGCCGTGAATTTGAAGGGAAATGAATCTGGGCTAGTTAGCACCGGACTGCAAACTCGGAGACAAGGCTATGGTGCGTTGCTGCGGCTGGGATCCAGTCTAGTCCGAATTCTGTGACCCTAGTAGGGGTTTTCTTGGCAGAGAACTTGAGCGCTTGACCATTGCACAGAAAAGGAAACCGAGGCAGGGCTAGAAAGGGGCCTTCTTGATTCCGGGCTTCACCCGCCAATCTGGAGGGATTATTATTGGCCGAATGACCCTGAGCCGGTCCCTTCCTCCCCAGCCCCTTGGGGAAAGTCCTAGCTTCGGCCTCCCGGGCTTCGAGGCTAAGGCCGGGTGATATCAGTAAAGCAGTACATGCATGGTAGCCGTTGTAGAGCTCTTTTATCGGGCGACCCACGTCTGGAGCAGAAGCAATTAGGAAGTAAATTCTAGAAATCATCACTGACATACAGCCCGTGCATTTACTGGAGGTCTTGAGGGATGGGATTGGCCGTGTATTTATTTGTAATTTGCTGACCGCTCGTTTTCCCAGCCCACCACAGTAGGAGCAAACTGTCATTTCTACATCTCAAGCACTGGCCACAGGGACACTTAACAAATGAAGTCCCTATAGTAAGGACAGAAGCAGGAAATCTGTTTTAAAGCTGACATACTTAAAATGTAATATCTGAGACCCTTCAGTGAAGAAACTTGCTGTCTTAAGTTCTTTTGGTCTCCAACGACATCACTCAATAAAGCAGTGTAATAGTTGTTATTCTTAATGATGACCCCAAGTAATTAAAGCAAAAGTTAACAGAGATCTATCTTTATCTTGCTGTGTTTAATTAGAGAAGAAAATGTGTGCTACATTTTAGGATTTCCACAAAAATGCTTCTTTCTTTAAATGCCTTATTCATCCAAAACACAATATTCCCAAGATTCTAATCAATTGAAGTTTGTTACTGTATGCCAAGGATTTGGTCAAATCATGTTTCCTTTGTTACACAGAAATGTTTCCTTTCTCATAGCACAGAAAGCAGACACTTTATATTTGGTATCAGCATCAGCTTTATAACAGGGTTCAACAATGTTGTTAAAATTCCATGGACTATTTAGGATATAGTAGTTATTAATAATGTAGTACCCATGTCAGTTGGCCTTGCTATATTAATAAACAAAAAATCTTCATTTTTTTTGGTATACTTTGCATTTAACACTATTGAAGGATGGCAATACCATAATTTCTTGTCTTGCCAAGATAAAATTTCATGTTTTCATGAAATAGATGTTTTGGAAATAGATGTTTATTATAATAAATAATGTGACATGAGAACAGTTGGGTATATTTCTAGTTAGTTTCTGGACAGGAGAAAATTATTTATACTTTCTTATTTAGAATTATGGATAAATACCTAAAAATCGAGTGACTGTGTTTTTACTATTGAAATAATGACTTATAGTAACAAAGAGAAATATTGAATAGAAAATTGACTAAACAAATATGGGAAATTTTTCCGGAGCTTAGACTGTGGCTGCATCACTGTAGTAAACTATATTTGAAATTTAAAAAGTTAGCTGCTGGAATTTTCCCATGGGTCACACACTAAGTGTATCAGAAGATGTTCCTAAACCCAAGTCTTTCCAATTCAAGACCAGTCTGTTATCTTGTTATCTAATATGGTATCTGCACATTGCTGTATTTAATCCAGAAGAACCTAGTCTCAAGGATCTGAAAGCCCTAGATTCAAGAACTCTTCCAGACACACATTAATTCTGACCCTAGGCCAAGTCATAACCCCTAGGTTACCCCAGGAATTCTCTTCAGATCACTAAATTGCAAAATAATAACCCATTTGTTGATCTGCATTGGTAGAGTGAATTTTTTTCCTCACTAAATGCCTTCCACTTCTATGACATCATAGGTCTGTCTCTCTAACCCCATTTTCAATTAATGAATTTATGTTTTAAATAGAGATTTGGGTTTGTATGCCAGATGAAGTGTTTAATCTCTTATTTAAAATATTTTCTTTAGACCTTAAAATAGTTATTGTCAGTATTCTATAATCTAGATTGAGGAAGGTGTTTAAAGTTAGGAAACCCCTTCCACTTATACCAGGGTATAGCTCCTCTGGTTTTCAGCACAATTGAGTGAATTATAGCTTGTGTTCACATTTCTTTTGAGCCTCTCTGAAATTAGCTAGACTTATCCTCAGGTGACAGTCACAAAATCTGCCATGTTTTGAACTTCCTCACAAAATTCTTCAAGATCCCACAGTTACTGCCAAGAAATAAATGATATGGTGTTTTTTTGTTTTTTTTTTATTTCCATTGTGAGATAGTTTTATATAAGAAGATAAATGTTGTAAGCTACCATCTTTGATAAAACCTATTAATATCTTTAGAGAGCTCTAAAAAAATTACTTAGATTTTCTTGTATGCAGTTCTGAAATAAACTGGGATCCTGTCATTCCTCTCCTGTGAAATGTTCACTTGCTACTTCTACCCATGGGCTAAAAGATTGTTCAAACCTCCAGCCACACAGTGCCCTCCAAAATCTGGTCTTGGCCTGATTTCCTGATGCTCTCTCACTTTCTATAACTCCATATCCTTTCTGACTTTTGAAATAGCTTATTTCCTTCACGTAGCTTCCCTTTTGCTTTTTTCTAGCAAACATTTAATTTGTCTGTATGCAAGCCCCTGTTGGACACCCAACAAAAGGAAAACAGCATCCTGCCCTGAAGGAATTTTCAAGCTGCCTACTGCTCAGCTCCTGCTTGCATCTGTTGCTCCCTTTTATACCTAATAGAACACATACTATTTGTAGTGGTTATTTAAAAGCTCAGAGTGCACTCTCTTTGGGCACCTTTTCATCTTTGAACTAACCTGCTTGTAGTATGTAGCAAGCTCCTGAGATAGAGGGTCTAAAAAATGTAAAATGTTCTGCATAATGGCTTCATGTGTGAGAAAAGACATTCTTTGAACTAGTTACTATAAGTTAATGGGCTAATGCTCTGTGCTAAGCACTGGAGCACTTGTAAGAATAGGGAATTGTTCTTTGTCCTTAAGGAACTTTCTTTTCTTTTTTTTTTTTTTTTTTTATTAAAGCTTTTTATTTGTATAACATATGAATGGGTAGTTCCCCAGCATTGATCTTTACAAAGCTTTCCATTACAAAATTTACCCCCAGCCCCCTCCCCTCCCCTAGATGGCAGGAAGTCCACTACATGTTAATACTGTTGAAGTGCTTGAGAAGTTATGCAAGAAAAATCCTATCTACAAGAAAAAAAAAGAATCAGAGAAAGGCAACGCAATGCAAGCAGATGTCAATAGAGATCATAAAAATGTTACGTTGTGGTCCATATTTCATATCCCTCTCTCTGGGTGTATATGGTTTTCTTCAGTGAACAATTGGAACTGGTTTGAGACGATTCTTTGTTGCAGAGAGCCATGTCCATCAGAATTGATCATCGTGTAATACTGTTGTTGCTGTGTATATTGATCTCCTGGTTCTGCTCATTTCACTCAGCATCAGTAAGGAACTTACTTTCTTAAGGGGAGTGGTAGCATAACAGATATTAAGTTAATGCCTTCCTCACCCTTTCCAGAAGCAATGGTTGTGTTTTTAATTTTTAATTTTATTTTTTAATTAATAAACTTTTACTTTCTTTCCTTCTTACTATCCCATGCCAACCAAAAAAGAAAAGAAAAACAAAGCCTTTGAAACATATATGTAATATATATATATATGTGTGTGTATATATATATATATAATTAAGCAAAACAAATTCCCATTATTAATCATGTCCAAAAAAAATCTGCATCTTGAATCTGTCATCTCCCATTCAGGAAGTGAGTAGCTAGAATTTATCATCAGCCTTCTGGAATCACAATTAGTCAAGCAGTGGTAGTAGTGTACATCTGGCTGTTTTAGTGATGGGTGGTGGGCAGAGGCAGAGGACTGAGCTGGTTATATGTAGTAAAGGCACAAGGGTCAGCGCTGCCTGGGGAGCTGAAGGTGATTGAATATTGCATGTAAAATATTTCTTCAGGTATCTCCTACTGTGCCATTCTCTGTATATCAAAAATGCTTAGATGACCAACATTGTTTTTACCTGGAGAATCAGCTATTAAATAGTAATTTAATAGGGTGCTATAGCTTGTTAGAGCAGTAAGGTATATTAAAATCCACTAATCTGATTCCTTCATTTTATAGATAAAACAAGGCCAGTAAGAAAGCTTCAAGTCCTACAGCTAATAATTGGCAGACCTGGGACTTTGATTTTAAGGTCTTCAGACTTCCAAATATGGTGTTTTTATACCACTCATCTTTGGCATTTTATAATTTACATAGTACTTACTTCACATTAGTTCTTTGAGGTAGAATAGGCATTAACCAATTTTGTAGATGAGGGAACTAAAATTGAGAAGTTAACTAATAACTGTCCTGTTGTGTTCACAAGTAGTAAGTAAATAGTTTAATCTGCGTATATGTCTGGCTTTACTTTTGTTTTAAAGTTATTTTTTCAGCCCTGTTAAGGTATCATCATTGAATGATGTTCTTCATTATCTTAAGCTCAAAGTTTTGTGAAATTTCACTGCCTGGTTCAGGATATGTTTGATCCAAAGGAGTCCAAAGAGTATAAGATTAATTATTTAGAGCTAGAATGAACTTCAGATATTCTAGGCCAAACCACACATTCAGTAGATGAGGAAACTGGGGTTAAGGGACTTGCCTAAGATTACACAGTGCCAAAAATTGAACCCTGACTACAAATCAAAGGCTCTTTCTATGTGCTATGCTATGTCCCACGCTTCTTGTTCCAAGTTCAATACTTCTACTTTTCAACTTTATTCTTACTTCCTTTGTCAAAATACCCCAACCCACCAAACACAAAACCCTTTAATCTTTTAGAATTAGGAATTTAGCTGGGTTCCAATTCTGTTATTGAGATGCTGAGTCACTGCTTTAGTTTGTTCATCTTGCAAGATGAAACAGTTTCTTGTTTTCAACTCCAAAATTCCATGGTGAGTTAAAATATCCCAGAGTTAAAAGATAAAATGGAGGTGGGTTGCTAAAAATTTGTTACCTTGCTTTCATTGTTTATTTGAGGACACTTTTCACTTTAGTCAACTCTCAACAGAGATTAAATATTTTTGTTATCTCTAGGTTCTAGAAAGTAGAAATGTAATGGTCATTTTCATGTTTACATGAAAATGCCACATTTGTTGTTACGATCATGGTCATATAGAAATTATTCATTTTAAAATATTCTTTGTAACTGTCAACAAATCATTGTTATTCTGCAACCATTTAGGCAGAATAATAATGATTTGTTAAATCGCTGGCATTTTATCTGTATATTTGAAAAAAATACCTCAGCTAAACCAACAAAGTTTATCAGTTTATCCTGATGCTAAAAACAGCATTTTTGCTCATAGTTAATATAGAAAGGCAATTTCACTAAATGAAAGTATAACAATTTAAATTTCATAGAGAACTGAATCAAATGATTGTAGAAACGTAATTCATATTAAGAAGCTATATACTGCTCTACCTTGTATTACTATTTCACTTACATGAGTAGTTTCTACAACCATGCTCCAGTGGAACAGGTTTCATCGATGAGGATATTCCTTCCAAGGTTTTAGATCACTGAATGTCCAGGTCCTATAAATTCAGCTGGAAGTCCTCCCCTCCTTCCCCCCGCCATATGCTGGGAGTCTTTGCTGTTCCTTGACTTGAGAAATATACCAGTAGCTCTCAGGAGTTAATTCATCTGTGTACTTGCTGGGTTGCCATCTCGTGGTGTGTGCTCTTCATTCTCAACAAGGATCCTGACATGATACTGTGACATGCAAGTGAGTTGGATTTCAGTGATAGGGAGAGCTAGACAAGATCACCTGCCTCAGTTTCCCCTCCAGAGCCATCTGGGCCCAGTGGCCAGATCTAGATCAGAACTACCAAAGGTGGCCCTGGAAGAAATGGGAGACCTTGGCCTTTTTAAGCTAAGGTCCTCAACAGATCTCAGATGGACTGAGGTTTGCACTTATTCAGTGATTAAGGCTAGGTCTTTGGCCTAATCTCAAAAAATCTTAAATAAATAAATGAATGATGAACCTGGGAGGGGAAGACTCATGGTTTCTAGCCAAAACAGAAATGATTGCTATTTACATTCCATCTGAGTCAATCAGGACCCAGAGTGACTAAATGGGGCTTGGCCTAGAACCTATTCATGGCCAGTTAGAATCAGATTGGTTTTGGTTTAAGGCCTGATCCTTAAGAAAGAAATCAAGCCAGTAAATTCCAAAATAACTTGGGAGGGTTCAAAGGTGCTAAAGAAAAGAAAAAAATGCATCCCTAGGCAAGGGTGTATACCCACCCTGTGTGACCGGGAGAAGGAATGGTGGTCTTTGTTGTACAATTTCTTCTTAATTCTTTTGTTGTGCTCCCACAGCCCACTCACTCATAGCATCAAATGCCCTTGCTGGAACCGGCAGTGTGATGTGCCAGGCACCTGTGTGAACTTGGGCAGTTCACTTAGCCTTACTTTCTTCTGTAAAGTGTGTGATATTTGCACAATTTCAGAGAAATGTTATGAGGAAAACACAGTAAAGTAATGATAGATGTGAGCTATTCCAAATTATATTTTAAGCTGCTATTTAATAACACACTTACCAAGTGTTTCGAAATTTACAGAGCTGACAACTCACTTCCCTATTTAATAAATGGTTAGAACTAGATTTTTTGTTGTTCTTTTTAAAAAATGTTTTCTTTATATTCTGCATTTTACCCTCCACCTGAGCAATGATTATTTGGCAAGTGTATGAATAACTTTGCCTCCTAGCAACATAACGGCATAAGTCAACTAAATAAAGTCCCAAGTTATTGTACTGGTGTTTTAAAAAGGTGAATCTTCCCCTTTCAGCCCAAAATGGATTGAATTCTGACTGGGAGAAGAAAGTAACTGAATATTTTAAAGAAAAGCTAAAAGAAAATAATGCTACTAAATGGGTAAGCTTAATGATTTTTTTGTTTGTTTCTAATTTCTTTGAATTTAATCTTATTTTAAATTAAAAGTTAATAATTTAGATTAGAAGTTAATATCACTAACTTCTGTTTTTTCAATAACTAGTAGGTTAAGACGCTGTTGTGATGCCTTCAAGAGGTGCTATATCTCAATGCCTCTAGATGGCAGTAGTGGACAAGCTATTTAATGTTTAGTTTAGAAAAATGCTATATTGCTATTGTCACAGGTAATATTGTACCTTGGTTTAACTTGATTGGAATTTATATCTACATTATTTGTAAAATATAGCACTACAGAGTAGATCTTATTTCTCTTGAAGAGAGCACATTTATATAGTGAACTTTTTTAAAAAATAGCTTTTTATTTTCAAAATATATGCAAAAATAGTTTTCAACATTTATCCTTGCAAAACCTTATGCTCCAAATTTTTCTCCCTTTCTTACCCATCTTCCCTCCTCTAGCCAGTAAGTAATAGAATATATATTAAATATGTGTCATTCTTTTAATGTGAACTTTTGAAGAAATGTAAAAATTTTTGGGGTGATTTCATTGTATTAGTTACTGGGATAATTCAGTTGACAGCTGAGACTTGGAAGGAATCCTTTTGCCATGTGAAATTTTGGCTGATAATAGTATCCATAATAGTTGACATGTAACTGTTTTGTCTTACCTGAGAAAATGTAAGCTCCTTACATTTTTGTGTTTGTATTCCCAATAAATATTCAGAGTGCATAGAATGAAACATAGTAGGCACATGATAAATATTTGTTGAATCTGGAGATGTGTCTGGTTTTACTTTTTTTAAAAAAAAAAATTTTTTTCCCCATTAAGGTACCATCATTGAATGATGTTCCTCTTCATTATCTAAAGCCCAACAGTTTTGTGAAATTTCGCTGCATGGTTCAGGATATGTTTGATCCTGAGTTTTACATGGGAGTCTATGAAACCGTTGATCCAAATACAAAAGCACGGGTATGTATTGCTACTTTAAAGTTTAGTCACAGAATAATTAAGCAGTAGTTATTCTTACACTAAGTATAAACATTTTAATTTATGCCTTGTTCAGTTTTGGCATCATAACTATTTTATGGTTAATTGAAACTAGAATTGCCCATCTATAAGGAAAATTGTAGAGGCAGCCAAGTGAGTCAGTGGATAGAATAGCAGGCTTAGAGTCAGGAAGACCTGAATTCAAATTTGCCCTCAGACACTTTCTAGCTGTGTGATCTGGGGCTGGTCTCCTAACTTCTGTTCCCCTAAATTCACTGGAGAACAAAATTGCAAACCCCTCCAGTATCTTTGGCAAGAAAACCCATGTACAGCATTGATGTGCTGTAAACCATGGATCATGAAGAGTTGTTTGTGATTGAATAAGGAAAACTATAGAGGCAGGAATGGGCTGTATACTGCTCATTTTCTCTGCCAAGTAAGAGGGTTTGGTATGAGTTTGGCAACCCCAGAGTTGGGTTGTATAATTTTATATAAGGATCTTCAAAGACTTTGTTTAGTTTGGAGAATTACCAGATCCATACTTAAAAACGGTATATTTTATAGACAGATAGATAAAAATCTTAGGAATCACCTTGGAAGGATCCCAACTCAGGAACTTAAGAATGTCTGCTAGATGAATTCTACTAATTTAACTAAAATACATTTTATTGATGTTTTGGGAATACCAGTATTTTCCCAGTGTGCCTTCCTATTCCTACCCCTCCTCCTCCATTGAATCCTCCCAAGTGACAAAAATCTACCACCTCTGAGAAGCATATCCTTATGTGATTTTGGACTTATTGGACTGTTAATTGATAAAGTTAATATATCATAGCAATAATATTATGGAGAAACCTTTGTTTTTAAAGATATCGGACACCAAGATTATGATTTTAAGCTTTGATTTGGCCATTAAAGTTAATACTAAATTCCTGCCGGCAATGATGCTTTATTTAGGTAATAGGTTGTATGGTTCACCAAATAGATTTTTAATAATTAGCTATTGTATTTGACAGTTTTCAGTGAAGAAGCATCTAAAGAAGACTTCACAGAGCCATGAATATATAAACTTAAAGCATTTCAGAGCTGCTTACAATTTGGTGTCTAAATTTTGTCATTCTATTTTAGCAGTTCTGATTCTTGAATTGTAAAATTCTATTATTTGTTTTCTTTGAATGTTGAATCAGTTTGTTGTTCTTGTTCACAGGTTTTACATTTTGGAAAATACAGAGACATAGCAGAATGTGGGGTATGTGTTGTCACTTAAAATATTTTTTTAAAAAACAAGACTTTTAAATCAGAACTTGTTAACATTTCTCTTTTTATTGGTACCTTTTGTTTTTACATCACATAAATTTCCATATATAATTATCCTGTTTTTTCTCAGTGATCCAGCCCCTATAATAAAAAATGCAGAAAGATGGGAGGGAAGTCAGCTCTGCCAAAGTAGCACTACCCACATAGTCACTACTTCTCAAGGTTCAAGCTTAGTTATAATACACAATTTTCAGTTTTGTTTTATTGTTCTTTCCATTTACATTATTGCAGTTATTGTTTTTATTTTCCTGGTTTACTTCACTTTATATCAGTTTCTTTAAGTTTTCCTGTTTCTTTGAATTCTTTATATTTTTCATTTCTTATGACTCAGTAATATTTACCTGTATTGTTGTACCATAATTTGTTTAGCCATTCTCCAATTAATGGGCTCCCTACTTTGTTCTTTGCTACCAAAAAAAATGTGTTGCTATAAATATTTTGTTATGTACAAGAACTTTCTGTTTTTGATCCCCTTAGAAGATTATATGCTGGAGTTTATTACTCTTCTTATGCTTAATACTGATTGTTTTGTTGTTGTTGTTGTTTTTTGCTTTAATTACAAAAATGATAAGTTTTTATTTTGTTTCATATTTTTGAGAAAAATACTAGATATTATCTCCCTCAATTGTCACTTGTATTATAACTTTTCCTAGCATGTCTTTTTTTTTTTTTTTT
>JAJPUD010013350.1:0-14376 GCA_023553655.1 Myrmecobius fasciatus
TCATTTCCTTTCCCCATGTTTCTTCTAACTCTCTTTTAAGATTTTTTATGCAATCTTCAAAGAAAGCCTTGTGACATGGAGACCAATTTATGTCTCTCTTTGGGGCTTTTTCTGGGGTTGCTTTACCTTTAGGGGCCTCAGGATTTGAGGTCTGTTCTTCCCTCTCTCCATAAAAGTTGTCTATGGTGAGAGCTCTTTTTGTTTTTTTATTCATTTTTTTTTTAAAGGTGTGAGGTCTGTTTAGGGCAAAGGTGGGACAGCTGCTTTAATTAGCCCTGGGGCAGTTCTACTGATTGAGTTATTTCAGGAACTGGGCAGTTCTGCTGATTGAGTTATGTCAGGTGCTGGGCAGTTCTCCTTTAGTTCACCCTGGGGCAGTTCTGCTGATTGAATTATTTCAGGTACTGGGCAGCTCCCCTGATTGAATTATTTCTGGTGCTTATCAGTCCTGTTGTTTGATTGATTGCTTTTAGGTGCTGTGTAATGGCAGCTAGGTCCGATGCTCAACAGGGGTTCAGTGGTTCACAATCTATCCCCCTCAAAAGGCAGACCCTCCAAACCACCTGCCCACAATCAGGACAGATTGTTTCAAGAGGCCCGCAGAAAACTCCCAGGTGTGTGAAAAGCACAACGCTCCCACTCCTGTTCCGACTCCTGTTCCAGCTCCCTGCTCCAGCTCCCTGCCCCGGTCTCACTGCGCTGCAGTCTGGGTTCAGTAGACCACCCCCCTGCCCAATTAAAACAGACCTGTTTTGAGGTTCTTCCAGAGTATCTTCTTCTAGAATCGTGTTGTCCTCCAGATATTGTGGCTTTTTTTGCTTCAAAATCAGTCTAGAGGCTTCATATGTTGTTGGTTTGAGGGGAGGTTAGAGGAGGTTACAGAGACTCCTGTCTGATCTCCACCACCATGGCTCCACCTCCGGAAGGAAGTCCTAGCCTTTTATTTTTGTAATCTGAATCACAGTCTCTTTCCAATAACATCCTACTGTGATAGATTATCATGGTACAGAGGTTACTGTGGGTTTTGGAAAGCTTTGCCAGTGGAGTACATATTTTGACAGATCTTCCAAAGCTGACAAGACTGTGAATATGGACCAAGTAGTGAACTATGACATCTATCATCTGAAGACCAGCTCAGCTAAAATTGATGAAGTCATTATCATCTTGGCCTGGACTTTAAGGCACAGTAACTCAGTGAAGCAGTCAATCAAGTTACAGAGAGGTTGTAAATTGTGCCATTGGAATGATTTCCCACATGAATGGAATAATGGATCTGTGAAATAAATCTAACACTTTTTGTAAAATAAAACTATTAATTTGTATATTAAACAAATATTTCAATCAATGTAAAAAAAATTTTCATTTAATATCACATTTCTGTATTCAAGAAAACTTGAGCACAATCAATTAAATTTTCCAAGTGTCCTATAAAACTCAGAATTTTATTTGTTCATTTAGTTAAAAGTACACCTGGTATTGTTATCTTTGCCATAAAAAATGGAAGTATTTGAAAGATTTATACCCTAAATAGAACACACATTATGTAGTTGGGCATGATTATTTCACGCACTTCAGAAAAGAGCTCTAGAGATAACATTTTGACAATATATATGTAATCTCATTGAGCAATAGAATGTAACTTAGGGGAAAATGCCAGGAATTCATCTATTTTGTCTATATTTGTCAAAGGCATTTTCACAATGCTAAATTTTCTAGCAAAGGATTATTTCCAACATATGTTAGTCTGTCAAAAACTTCAGAATATATCAGTTCAAGTTTCTATGAAAAAGTAATCAGTTTGAGTTATTCTTTTAGCTTAGACCAAACTCTTCAACAATCATAAAGCTTTTATTCATTCCTTCACTGTAGTTTATTGCCAAACAAATTAATCTTATTGAAAGCTTGCTGTATGTTCTGCTCTTTCTTGATATGAAATTTAAATAACAATTGTCCAATGAGATATGGCATTTTCATTTTCTTTATTATTCAAATTTTGGTTTAAGAAATACACTTCTCCCTCTTTCACTAGGAAAGACCATTAAATGCTATTATAAACCAAAAAACACTTATTATTTGCACATACTATAAGTCTGCATGAGAGCAGGTAGTAGTTTTCCTCACTTGGAACTAGACAAGTAAATATCTTTAATATATTTAATCAGACAAAGCAAAAATCAACATTATTATAGGTTGCAGTTTTCTTAGTTATGAGGGATTCGAAGTAGTCCTCAAAGTGTAAATAAATTTTGAAATTTTGAAAAATAAAATTTTTCATTTAGACATTTCAAAAGCTTCTAGTAAAAAAAGCCTAGAGGCATTTTGATTGATTGGTTCTGATGTGTAAAGTGTGCCAATCACCTGAGTCTCTGAGCACACAAAAAGATAAAGCACATTTTAAATAATTAATATTATCCAGTGCTTCACATTGGATTTGTTTTTAAATGCCAATCATGGCAAGATACAATGGACAAGAAATCTTGGACTTTCTGTTCACCCATGAGACAATGACAATGTATGCCATGAAATAAAAAACACATAGCAAAACACTCTATCATTCTCATTTTATTTTCTGGACTGAATTAGATTCTGTTATAAAATCTGTCTTCCCCTATGCTCTTACTTATCTGAGATACTTGACTTCCCACTTTAAGAAAAGATGTAGATTTCTTCAAATAACTAAGAACTGCAACCTATAATATAAGGTCATGCATATAGTACAAAACATGTTTCAAAACTATGTCTTCATAAATCAGTATTTTGTGACATTTAAAAACATCTCAAGACCCAGTGATGATCATGGAATTTAGAGCAGGGAGATGCTTTTGAGATATGGAAACAGGAAATGAACATCAAGTGTTTTGAATTTATATCAGTGCTGTGACACACTACTCTGCTACTTTTTTTAGATGGGAGAAATGAAAACAAGAGATAGCATGTGAGTTTTATAAATTCATACACATAGTAAGTACAAGTTCTGGGTTTTGAACTTAGGTCTTTTGACTTTAAATGATTTCCTAATAATTTAACATCACCAAAGTAATTTTTCTAAAGTGTTAGATCTGAAATTATCTCTAACTTAATAAACTACAGTGATTCTCTGTGACTTCTAGGATCAAACACAAAATTGTCTGGTATATAAAATTCTTTTAAAAAACAACTTTATAACTTTCCAGTCTCTTTATACCTAACTTCCTACAAGATAGTCTTAAATGTAATAACACTGTTCAAGACATTTTTTTTTTTCTCACAGGTCAAGAAAATTTGTCTACCTATCACTTTTGCCTGAAATATTCTCCTTCAACTCCATCTACTGTCTTCCTTGGCTTCATTTAAGTTTCAAATAAAATCTCTTTTGTTATGGGAAGCCTTCTTTTAGTTACTGTTCTTTTCCTCTGCTATTACTTATCTTGTATATGATTCTTCACGATATAATCTTGGAAGCTGAAATAGAAGAAAGCACAGATCAATTTTTTACTGCTTGTGCATTTTTTTGCCTAACAATGAACATCAAGAAAATACAGGTGTTCTGCCAGACAACACCATATTATTCATATGTGAAGCCACTGGTTATAGCAAAAGGAGAAGTTTTGAATACTCTGGATAAGTTCACTTACCATGCCAGTATACTTTCCAAGGATGTACACCTTGATAATGATGTTGATGTATGCATTACCAGAGTTGGCTCAGTATACAGGAACTCTGAAGAAAAGCATGGGAGAGAAAAGATATTAGGCTGATTACCAGACTGAGCCATTGCACTGACTTCATTATTATATGCCCATAAAACCTGGACAATATACCAGAATAATGCCAAGAAACCAAATTACTTTCATTTGAATTGTCTTAGAAAGATTCTGAAGATCACCTGGCAGTATAAAGTAACAGATACTCCAGTCCTTTCTCAAACTAAACTGCCAACTATTAAAACTCTTCTGTAAAGAGCACAATTCAGATAAACTAGTCAAGTTGTTTGAATGATTAATTGTGCTTGGCTAAAAAACTAATTTGCAAATAATTCACATAAGGCAATCATTCACATGATAGTCAGAAGAAGTAATACAAGGGCAATCTCAAGGTCTCTCTGAAAAACTTTGTAATTGATTATGTGACACAGGAGACACTGGCACAGGAACTCTTTGCCAGATGTGCCCTTAGCAAAGAAAGTGCTGTGCTCTATGAGAAAGCACAATTGAAGTTGTTCAAATGAAAAGCAAGATGCAAACATTTAGAGAATACATGCCAGATTTTCACAAGAATTGTTTGTAGCTGACCTGTGGAAGAGTATTCTGAGTTTGTGTTGGTCAGATCAATAACATTTAGACACACTATTACTTGACTTTAACATAGTGATGCAATTTTGGTGCTATTAAAAATGAAGGATAACCATCACCCTGTCTACAGCTTATTGTATATGTATTTATTTATATATTGTCTACCCCATCATAGTGTAAACTCTTTGATGTCAGAAAATGTCTTTTATCTTCTTTTATCCTTATTACATAGCTTAGTGCCTAGCACATTGATGTTTATTAATTGATTAATCCAATTTCCATGTTGTTTAACAACATTGTCATTGACCTCAAGGACAGATGTCCATGTAAAGGGTTATCTTACTCATCAGTTTTAACTCTGTTTACCAAGCAAACATACAATTTCACATATTGCCTTAAGTGTCCTTATTTCTACCTTAATACCAACTCAACTCAGTTTAGTTCCTAAATTTACATCCCTCATAATGTAGGAATTTCATTATCTAATCATTCTTCCTTCCATCATGTTTTATTTTTGATTATAGATTATGAGGATTTAGAAATAGATAACTCACAAGTAATCTACTCTGATCTCTGAATTTTATATTTTTCTTCTTAAATGACTATTTTAAGTTACTTTTTTCTTTTAATTTTAGAGTGGAGAGAAAGTAGGAAGAGGAGTGGGCAATGCTTGAAACTCACTTTCATAAGAATTGGCTTAGAAAGGGAAAAATATATATATACACACTCAATTAGATAGAGCAATATATCTTACACATTAGGCAAAGCAGTTATTTTTTTAAATTTTGAGTTCCAGATTCTCTTATTCCTTCTAACCATATCTACACTCACTGTAAAGATAATTACACGTGTGAAATCATACATAATATCCCCCTTACCTCAAAAAAAAAGCAAGAAAATTATACTAGAATTTGTACTTTAAGTTCACCAGTTGTCTACAAGTGGATAGCATTGTGTCATCAGGAATCTTTTGGAATTTTTTTGGATCATTGTATTGATCAGAGGAGCCAAGTCTTTCACAGTTGAACATCATTACAAAATTGTTCTTCTCATTTCACTTTGTAACAGTTAAAACAGATCTCGCCATGGTTTTCAAAAACTATCTCAATCATCATTTTCTTATAACTCAATACTACTCCATCACAGTTATATGTCACAGTTTGTTCATCCACTTTCAAATTAATGAACATTCCATCAATTTTCTATTTTTTTTATCACCACAGAAAGGGCTGCTATAAATGTTTTTTTTTTTTAAGTGTAATATTTTGAGTGACATAGTTCTAGACTGTTCTTCAAAATGGTTGGACCAGTACAGTACCCTACCAACAATCCACTAATGTAACCTCTTCATTTTCAGCATTTGTCATATCTGATAGGTATGAGGTGGTTATCTCAAAGTCGTTTTACTTTGGCTTTATCTAATCAACAATGATTTGGAGCTTTTTTATATGATTATGGATAAATTTGGTTTCTTCTTATGAAAACTACCTATTCATAACATTTTAGAAATGAGGGCTTTATCTGAAAAAACTTGTTCTATTCTTTATAATATTTTATTGTCTGTGGTACCTTTTAGTAAAATATATTTTCTTTTTTTTTTTTTTTTTTCCTTTTTTGCTTTTTGCTTTTTGCTGAGGCATTTGAGGTTAAGTGACTTGCCAAGGGTCACACAACTAGGGAATATTAAGTGTCTGAGACCAGATTTGAACTCAGGTCCTCCTGACTTCAGGGCTAGTGCTCTATCCACTGCGTCACCTAGCTGCTTCTACATTTTCTATTTTAGTTTTCTTTTTTTTTTCTTTTTACTTTCTTTGAGATCATGATTACTACATTTGCCTTTTTAACTTTAGCCAAAGCATAATGGATTCTGTGGCAGCCTTTTATTTTAATTTTGCATGTGTTTCTCTTTTAAGAATCTCTGAAGAATCTCTTTTTAAGAATTCTGGTTTATAGGGGCAGCTAGGTGGTGCAGTGGATAGAGCACCAGCCCTGAAGTCAGGAGGACCTGAGTTCAAATCTGATCTCAGACACTTAATATTCCCTATCTGTGTGACCCTGGGCAAGTCACTTAACCCCAATTGCCTCAGCAAAAAAAAAAAAAAGAATTCTGGTTCATAAGATATTAAATTATCCATTTCCATTTTATCAGTTAGTTTATCCCATTCACATTCACAATTATGATTACTTAGTGTATATTTTCCTCCATTCTTTTTCCCTTTCCTTTTCCTTCTCATTTTCCCTCTCTTTATTTCTCCCTCTCTCTCTCTGTCTTTGTCTTTCTCTGTGTTTTTGTCTGTCTGGGTCTGGGTCTGTCTGTCTGTCTCTCTCTCTCTCTCTCTTTTTCTTTTGTCCCTCCTCAAAAGTCTCTTCTATCAAATGGAAAATAGCAAAATACATACTAAGTGACAGATCAAAATCCTGTTATTTAATATCTTTTCAAAGAGTTGACAACTCAAAAAAATCAATCAACAACCAATAATAAGTATCATTTTTGTGCCAGACACTAGGGATATAAAAACAAAAATGAAACACACAGGTCCTGTCCTCAAGGAGCTTAAATGATATTAGGTATTTTATTGTGCATGTGCACATATAAAAGTATACACAAAGTAAATAAAATGAATATCAATATAAGAGGATAGAGTGGTGATAAAGTACTAGCAATTGTGACAGAACAAAGACATGTGACATGTTTTATATATATATATATATACATATATGTTATATATAATATAATTATATAGAAGATAGATTATGTAACATAATAGATTGAAGTACTTGGTATGTAAAAATAAATTTCCATTTCAAGGAAGCAAAAAGAATATTAGATGTATTCAGAACTATCTATCTTTTTTTTTGCTTACTTGTAAGTTTTCTTTTGTTCTATGCTATATTATTCTATTATTTTATTCTTTTTTTCTACTTTTCCCTCCCACACCTCCCCCAAACAATATACATAGGTATATTTAAATATACCTACATATATGCATATATATGCACATATGCATGCATACCCATACCTCTAAAACAATATTAATATGAGAAATTATCAGCATTTCTATATCTAATTAATAAATCCAGAAGCAAAAGATACAAAGATAAATTCCATTTAAGGTTACTGAAGATAATATAAAATATTTGAATGTTTACCTGCTATGACAAAATCAAGAATTATATGAAGAAAATTACAAATTGGAATCAAGTAGAAGAATATCAAGTACTCATGGGTAGGCCGAGCTCATATAATAAAAATGAAAATACTACTGAAAATAATCTACTTATTTAGTGCCATACCAATAAAACTCCCAAGAAATTATTTTACAGATCTAGAAAAAAATAGTAGCAAACTAGATCGGAAAAAGAAAAGGTCAACAATTTCAAGGGAATTAAGGGAAAATGCAAATGAAGATGGCCTCGCTTTACCAGACCTAAAACTATCTTACAAAGCAGTAGCCATCAAAATCATTTGGTACTGGCTAAGAAATAGAGCAGGCAATCAGTGGAATAGATTAGGTTCACAGGACACAATAGTCAATGATTATAGTAATCTAGTATTTGAAAAACCCAAAAATTATAGCTTCTGGATACAAACTCACTATTTGACAAAAATTTCTGGGAAAATTGGAAATTAGTATAGCAGAAACAAGGTATTGAGCCATACCTAACAACCTATACCTTCAAGATAAGGTCAAAATGGGTTCATGATTTAAACATAAAGAGTGATACTATAAGCTAATTGGAACAAAATATTGTCTACCTCTCAAGTCTCAGGAAGGAAGGAATTTGTGGCCAAAGAAGAATTAGTGTACATTATAGAATGCAAAATGGATAATTTTGATTATATTATATTGATTTTTTTTTTGCTCAGCCAATTGAGGCTAAGTGACTTGCCCAAGGTCACACAGCTAGAGAATGTTAAGTGTCTGAGATCAGATTTGAACTCAGGTCCTCCTGACTTCAGGGCTGGTGCTCTATCCACTGTGCCACCGAGCTGCCCCGATTATATTATATTAAAAAAAAAAAACAAAATTTGTACAGGGGCAGGTAGGTGGCATGGTGGTTAGAGTACCAGCCCTTAATTCAGGAAAATCTGAGTTCAAATCTGACCTCAGACACTTAAAGCTGGGCAAATCACTTAACCCCAATTGCCTTTCTGGGAGTTGAGATTGTGGGATAAGCAGTAAGTTATCTTAACTCTACTACATTCACCTTCAATTTGAACTTTATGCTAAAGTTAAGATCTATTCAACTGGATGTAGGAAGACATCAGGTCAAAGTTTAGCCTTTTATGTGTCACTGTTTTCAAAGCTAGTTCTGAGGGGCAGCAAATTTTCAGTGTTTCTAAGTGGTATTTTTGTTTTTGTTTTTTTTCTAAGAGAGATATGGTCACAATTTTCTTTACCTGAGTTCTGATCTTTACAGAGGAAGAGTCCATATTTTTCTATATGTGATAGTGCTCCTTTTGGCTCTTAGACTGGGACCAAGGTCCAAACTCTCTTGTGATTGGTCACAAGTACACCTCTCAAATTGGAATCTTAAGCTTCTTATGGGAAATACAGTTACTAGTCAGCTGTATCTAGTGAAGAAATTACCTATGATCTTTTTTGTGATGAATAGTCTAATTCACTTAACTTCTCTGGATTCAAAGATCCTGAAGCTGTCACTACTGCTGTTGTGGTCACTTCCAAGACCCATTGATGGTGCTTCTGTCATACTCTGAGACTGTGTCCACTGATGTTAGAAATTTTCTTAGACTAGAATAAATGCTTCCTTTTAACTTCTGTTGACTTCGTCACTTCAAATTTGATTCCAGGCCTTATTTTAAAATTGAATTTCCAGGGCAATTGTTTAAATTCTCTTTCTTGCTTTCTCATTCATTTCAATTTCATCACCAATAGATTTTTTCAACCATTTGCCAATATCCTTGATAATCACTCAGTCCTAAAGAAAGTCTTTTCTTTTAACTTTTCTTCTCATCCAAATACCTTTTTATCCTCTCTAACTTCATTACAAAACTGCTAGGAAATTATCTACACTGGATTCTTAAATTTCATTAAGTATACCATTCTGGTAAATTGATAAACAAATTGAAAAAGAAACAGGAAAAATGGTAACAAAAGGGGAAAATGGAGCTTTCTGGGAATTCTGGTAAATGGTTCTTCAATTTCTGTCTGAATTCTTCTCATGACAGAGAGATGTATAGCCCTCCCTTCAAATTTTGGAAAATCCTTATTTGTATCAAACTTTAAGCAATTTCTCATTAAGCATTGCCCTTGTAACTTAGTAGAGGTGACATGGATAATTTTTAAAATTAATTTCAACAAGTGCCTATTATATATAATATTTTCAAGTATTTTGCTAAACTATGAAGGAAGAAAAATAAAATAAGATTTCATCTCTGGCCTAAGGTAGTAAACAGGATAAGATAGCCAAATGCATTTGAAAGATGAAAGCAAGGATTGTTTTCAACTGATTTCATTTATGTTTCATATTGATGTTATGATTTGGGATTTTATTCAAACTATGTAAATTAAATAATATTCATATTTACATAAATCATATTCAACAAATATTAATTAGCTAATAAGTCAGTATATAAATAAGATATCCAGATGGATTTATGAACTCAGCATGTAGATATTCCTTGACAATAATGGACAACTCACATTCCCCACTTCATTTCTTCAACAAACTGTTTTTGGTCCAAGTGAAGATATTACTAGCAATGGCTTTGATGCTCTTTACAACATCCCTAAATAGTGGCTACCTAATCTTGCTCTTAAGACATAATGTAGAAAGTCCCCTATATAGAGTTGAAATAGTAAGCTTTTCTTCCTTCAGAATAGATAGAGTTGTCCTTTCCAATATTTTAAGGATCACATTTTTTATATTTATCTTCTTTTTCACTCTATCCATGCCTTCCAGTCATATGTATGTGGATAATTTTTAAGATCTATTTGATAAGAACATAAAAAGGCTTAAAGGCAAATTATATTTTTGATAGTTAAGGTAAGGACACTCTTTTCATCAACCAAAAATAAGGTTAAATGGATTAAATTTTCACATAAAGCAGAAGAAAAGTGCTGGGGCATAAGCTGAGGTTATAGAAGGAAGATCATTATTTGGGGGACATATCTAGTGTCATATCACAAGAAAGCTCCATTTCCCCCCTTCATTAACCATTTTTCCTGCGTCTTTTTCAATTTGTTCACCTTGTATTTTTTTTCTGCTGCTACAAACTGTCACTATGATGAAAAGTGAAAGTGAACCACTGATTCAGAAAAGCAACCAATGATGTATTTTTACAGTGCAACTCTTACTATATGAGACCTGTCAAGCTTATACTTCAAGGACTGGTAGTGCCACACAACTGATAATACATTGAGGAAAGCAGCATGCATTCTTCCTCATGACAAGCAAGTCTTCATATGACTTTTCCTGCATTTGTCTTCTATTCGTGCATCACATAATTTTATTCCCATAAAAAAGTCCTTCCAGAACACTAGACAATATTCCAAATCCTTAAGAGTTCATACAGCCTTGTGGAGAGCTCAAAAAGCATTGGTCTTATATCCTCAAACTCTATGACTTAAAGAATGTTCAGAATGAATAGACAGATGACCGTCCTTTCTTTCACTGCAACTTTTTTGACAACTGCTCCACTCATTTAGCTACCATTCCTAGAAGAGTGCCAGTTTTGTCAAACTATTGGGAGACAACCTGTTTTCCAGTGCTAAGCCCCAGAAAGCAAGACGGGAACACTCTGGGTCTGACATAACAACAATCCTTTGCACTCACCCTCTGGATGATCTCAGCTACAGAATGATCCCAGAATTGCTTAAGCCTTCTATGAATTAAATTTGTCACATTGCTGCTGTTACCTGTAATTGTCGGGGGTATAACTCTATATAAATACTGCATTAAAGTAGCTTCCCCCACTAGAAGCAGGGCTCTAGCAATGTGTCCTTGCTTGCCAGCCATACCCTTTACTTTGAAATTAAACTGTTTGATTCCTGTCTCTAGCCTACTCTGTTCAGCTCTAGCCACCCACAAATTAGGGGCTGGTTCCCTGTGGTTGGCAGTTCAAAAAGACCTCAAAGGGTATCTAATCCAACTTATTCTTGGGAAAAAATTATCCAAGTCAAAATGCCTGACAGATATTATCCAATCTTAGCTTGAAGAGTTTGTGTGTGTAAGAGTGAGGCATAAGTACAACCTGTAAACCATCTCTTTTCATTTTCAGATATCTGTAATAATTAGGAAGTTTTTCCTTACTGAAACTACTTTGATTTTTTCTATAACTTTAATGTATTGCTCCAGGTTCTACCACCTAGGGACAGTAGAGCAAGATGACCCACCATCTATGTGCTTGTTAGTTATTATTATTTGTCATAAATCTTCTGTTCTCTATTTGATTTCATTTAGCCAATCCTCATATGGCATATATTCAAGGCCCTACACCAATTTCATTCCCCTCTTTCTCTTGCTTTCCAAATTATTCATATTCTGCATGTGTAATCTTGCTTCAATCAACCTTTCAAGCTTGTAATTAATTATTCACACTCATCTCACTTCTTCGATCCAAATTGGTTTCCTGCAGTGACTACCTATTAACTGCCCCTTGTTGCTTTTTTATTCCTTTCACACCCTGCTCCTCAACACTTACTTTTCCATGTAATCACACAGGCTTCCTAGTACTTGCATAAACAAGACATTTCATTTCTCACCTCCTGTAATGTTCAATGGCTATCATCCATGGTTGCAATGCTCTTCCTCTTCGTCTTCTTTGACAATTGAGTTCCCTGACTTCTTTTTAAGTTCCAATTAAATCTTATCTTTTACTGGAACCTTTTTTTAAACTTCTGGTACTTTTCCTCTGGGATGTCTTTTTTTTTCCTTCTATTTTTTAACGCCTTTTTTGAGTTGTACTGGAGATCAAATTATCTGTTCAGCTCTGGTCTTTTCATCAGAAAGGATTAAAAATCCCCAATTTCATTGAATGTCCATCTTTTCCCCTGAAAGATAATGCTTCATTTTTCTGGGTAGTTTATTCTTGGTTATAGTTCAAGCTTCTTTGCTCTCTGAAATATCATATTCCAGGCCCTCAAATCCTTTAATGTAGAAGTTGCTATGTCTCAAGTAAGAAGACATTGTGGCTCCTCTATATTTTAATTGTTTCTGGCTGTTTGTACTAATTTCTTCTTGATCTGCTAATTCTAAGTCTTAGCTACAATATTTCTTGCAGTTTTCATTTTGAAGTATCTTTCAGAAGGTGATCAGTGGATTTTTCCAATGACTATTTTGGTTTCTAGTTCTAGGATATCAGGACAGTTTTCCTTGATGATTTCTTTTTTTTAATTTTAATTTTTTTATTAATACTTTTTATTTGGAAAACATATGTATGGGTAATTCTTCAACATTAACCCTTACAAAGCTTTCTGTTACACATTTTCCCCCCTACTCCCCACCCCTCCCCTAGAAGGCAGGATATGCACTACATGTTAATTATGTTAAAATACTTGACAAATCGAATATATGTATACTTATTTCCACACATCATTTTTGTGCAGGAAAAATCATATCTACAGGAAAGAATAATCAGATAAAGGAAATACAATGCAAGCAAACATCAGTAGAGAGCATGAAAATGATATGTTGTGGTCCACATTTCACATCCCCCTCTCTCTGGGTGTATATGGTTTTCTTCCCTGAACAATTGGAACTGGTTTGAAGCATTTCATTGTTAAAGAGAGACATGTCCATCAAAATTGATTGTCATATAATATTGTTGTTGCCATGAATAATGATCTCCTGGTTCTGCTCACTTCACTCAGCATCAGTTCATGCAAGTCTCTCCAGGACTCTCTGAAATCATCATGCTGGTAATTTCTTACAGAACAATAATATTCCATAACATTCATATACCATAATTTATTCAGCCACTCTCCAATTGATGGGCATCCATTCAGTTTCCAGTTTCTAGCCACTACAAAAAGAGCTGCCACAAACATTCTTGCACATGAAGGGCCATTTCCTTCTTTTATGATTTCTTTGGGATACAAGCCCAGTAGAAACACTGCTGGGTCAAAGGGTATGCATAGTTTGATAAGTTTTTGAGCATAGTTTCAAATTGCTCTCCAGAATGGCTGGATCCGTTCACAGTTCCACCAACAATGCATCAGTGTCCCAGTCTTCCCACATCCCCTCCAACACCTGTCATCCTTTCCGGTCATTTTAGCTAATCTGACAGGTATGTAGTGGTACCTCAGAGTTGTCTTAATTTGCATTTCTCTGATCAATAGTGATTTGGAGCACCTTTTTATATGACTATAAATAGTTTTAATTTCATCATCTGAAAATTGTCTGTTCATATCCTTTGACCATTTATCAATTGGAGAATGGCTTGAATTCTTATAAATATGAGACAATTCTCTATATATCTTAGAGATGAGACCTTTAACAGAACTCTTAAATGTAAAGGTGATTTCCCAATTTGAAGTTTCCCTTCTAATCTTGTCTGCATTAGTTTTGTTTGTGCAGAAATTTTTTTAACTTAATATAATCAAAATTATCTATCTGGTGTTCAGTTAAGAGTTCCAGATCTTCTTTGGACATAAATTTGTTCCACCTCCACAGGTCTGAGAGGTAAACTATACTATGTTCCTCTAATTTGATTACAATATCACTCTTTATATCTAGATCATGAACCCATTTAGATCTTATCTTGGTGTGCAGTGTTAGGTGTGGGTCCAGACCTAATTTCTTCCACACTAGTTTCCAATTTTCCGAGCAGTTTTTGCCCGAATAGTGAGTACTTATCCCAAAAGCTGGGGTCTTTGGGTTTATCAAACACTAAATTGTTAAAGTTATTACCTAGATTGTCCTGATATCCTATCCTATGCCACTGATTAACCACTCTATTTCTCAGCCAGTACCAAATGGTTTTGATGACCGCTGCTTTATAATATAGTTTTAGATTCCTTGATGATTTCTTAAACAATGTTGTCCAAGGGGGGGCGGAGCCAAGATGGCGGAGTGAAAAGGTGACTTTCTGCCTCTCCTCCGATCTTCTCTCAAATCAACAATAAAATAAGCCTCTGAACTG
>JAJPUD010013350.1:20168-42698 GCA_023553655.1 Myrmecobius fasciatus
TTTTAAAGGAGTTGTTTTGTTTAATGGATTTTTTCCCCCATTTTACCAATTCTATTTTTATGAGTTGTTTTCTTCTTCCATTTTGCCCAAATTATTTTTAAGAAGTTGTTCCTTTCAGTATAATTTCTTCTATTTCATCAAATTGGTTAAGTTGTTTTTTTTTCAGTCGATCTGTTGGTTTTTTCCCCAAAATTTTCATGTCTCCTGCAATGCTTTTATTTCTTTTCCTGTTTTCTTTACTCTTTTAAGATGCTTTCTGAACACTTTCAAGAGAGCCTTTTGAGCTGAAGACCACTTACATCCTCCTTTGAAGCTCCACCTGAAGGCATTTTGCTTTTGCTGCCCCATTCTGGGTTTTTCTTCTGATCTTTCCTATCTCCATAGTAGCTTTCTATAGTCAGAGCTCTTTTTTTTATTTTTTTGCTCAGTTTTAAATGTTGAGGTCTGCTCGTAGGGCCCAGGGGAGATTGTCCTGAACTTCCTCTTCAGGGAGACAGGAGCTTTTTACTAAGTGCACTGGAGCTGGTTGTGCTGCAGGATCTCCCTCTGCACTCCCTTTCCCTCAATTGGACTTCACATCAGGCTTGTGCTGGGCCTTGTTCTCTCCTGCCCAATTGAGATTGACCTTTCCTGAAGTCCTTCCAGGATGACTTAAGCTGGAAAATTGTTGCACTATGAATATTTGTTGTTCTATTACTCCAAAATCTGTTCAGAGGCTTGATCTAGTGTTGATATTGAGGGAAGCTAGGAAGAGCTCAGGTCTGTTCTCCACCATCTTGGCTCCACCCTATTTCGGTGTTTTTTTTTGTTTGTTTGTTTGTTTGTTTTTAATGTACTTACTTTTTTAAAATCTGTTGTGAAGTTCTTCCAGAGTATCTTCTTCTAGAAATGTGTTGTCCTCCAGATATTGTGGATTTTTTTACTTCAAAATCAGCCTAGAGGCTTCATATGTTGCTGGTTTGAGGGAAGGTTAGAGGAGGTTACAGAGACTCCTGCCTGATCTCTGCCATCTTGGCTCCACCTCCGGAAGTGCCTCCTCTGTGATGTCTAACTTTTTCTGTACAAAGAGAGATAGATAGATAGACAGATAAATGGATATTTATCTATATCTATCTATTCCATCCAATCATTCCAACCATGAGTGATGTCTACTGCATATTCCAGGGTATAAGAAGACTAAAAACGTAAGAAGGGCTAGGTTATAAATGACATTGCATTCCATTTTGTATGGAATATTTTGTATTTGATCCTGGGGGTAATAGGGAGCCACTGCAGTTAAAGAGTCAGAAGATAGAATACTATGATCCTATATGTGGAAAACTAGAATAGGTACCTGGAATCACTGCATGGAAAACAGGCTAAGCTCATATCACAGCAGCAATGACTTTTTGCTGTACTTATTTAATAAGTTTAAATCTACATATTTGTCTTCTAAATTATATCACTCCATCTTTTCCACAAGTATCACTTTAGAAGTTTTATGAAATATTCTGCTAATGTCTAGTTGATCTATTTCAGAAACATTCTCTAAATTTATTACTCTAGTAGTCCTGTCATAGAAGGAAATAAGGTTAGGCTGGTATAACTATTTAATGAATTATTCTTTGTGATAACTATTTCTTTTTCTGGATATTTAATAGACATGTTAAATAATTAAAACTATAATATTTTCCATGGAATTGATGTTAAACTCAGAGCTTGAAAATTATATTTTTATTGGTGTGAAAATTTGGACATTTTCCTTCTGCAGTCCTATGATACTTTGTGTTTCAGAGATTATTGGACAAGTGTAGTTCAGCAATCATACCTGTCAATTCCTTCAGTACTGAAGTCAGTGTTTCATTTGTGACTAGAATTTATCAAGGACAACAAGATAATCTCTTACTATTTCTTTCCTTTTCTTAGGTATCTATTCCCTAGTGGCCTTCTTTCCATTCTAGTGCCGAGGCAGCTGTATTTGCCAGAACAATAAGAATTTAAAATTGAATACTTCTGGCTTTGTTTGATCATCAGCTATCGTAGACACACCATGGAGCAGTCATTATATTCCTATTTTGATTCTGCTTTTGGTATCCATATAGCTTTTAAAAAAAACTCATTTTTTCTTAAAAAAATGAGCTTGACTTTTTTCTTCAAACACAGGGTACAATGTATAAAGCATAGGCTCCACCCTCCTCCAGGGGTTTATAATCTGATTCTCTTTGTGAGTTTATGTTCAATTATTAGTAATTATCTATGAATGAAATTCTTGGTTTAATAATAACACAATTATGACATAAGGTTATTGAAAATCTAATGAAATAACAAGATATTTTGATATGCAAAGATTGGATTACCTCTGAATTCAGACCAACAATTAAGACAAAACAATAAACCCAATTAAAAAGTACTCATGAGATATTTAAGCTTTGAGAAAATTTTTTTTTTAAAACTTGAAAAAAAAGGGCTAGTAAGCTGAATTGGGCCAGTTTTATCCTTTGATTCATACTAATAAATTTATTAATCTTAAGAGTCTTTAAGAATTTAAATAAAATATCTGAAAGTGTAGTCACAAGATTTCTAGTTGTCCCAAAGACATGAAAGTCCATGAGGTCTAAACTAATTTTATTATGATATTGAGAAGTTATTACCGTACTAAAATACATCTATATTTTTAAACTAAGCATCTCTGTGAAGCCAGATTTTCTTCATATCTTTCCATCAAAACAACATATTGCAACAGATTGAAGGAAGGAAAAAATGTTAACTTAGTTGTCTCCTAATGTTTCAGACATTAAAAATTTACAAAAATATGTACAACACCATTACTCTCACTAATATTTATTGTAAAGGAAATAACTTTTTGTAAAAATGCTATGCTAACATATAGCTTTATTATTGTTGTTTTAATAATTTAGTAATGGATATATTATTAAAACTATTATTTATTTATTTTAATTGTTTTCTTTTTAGATTTTGAATTCCATATCCTCTTCCTCTCTTTACCCTCCCCACATACTGAGAAAGAAAACCTTATGATCTCAATTATACATATGAAATCATATAAAACATTTTATATTAGTCATATTGTTAAAAAAAGCACAAAAATATCTAAATGAAGTAAGAAAATGATACTTTAATTTGCAGTCAGAATTTATCAGTTATCTTTCTAGAAGTGTATAATATTTTTTCATCTTATGAATGTTTTGTAATCATCTTGGATAACGATCTTGATCAGGATAGCTAAGTCTTTCACATTTGATCATTATTAAAATCATTACTCTCACACTGCACAATGATATCCCAGTTCTGCTTACTGCATTTTGTGTTAGTTCATGTAAGTATTGCCATGTTGTTGTTATTTTTTCTGAAACCACCCCTTTGTCATTTCTCATAGCACAATAGTATGCTATTACAATTACATGCCACTCTTTAGTCGTTCCTCAACTGATGAACATCTTCTCAATTTCCATGTCTTTGCCACCACAAAAATTTAGCTGCTCTAAATATTTTTTGTGCATTTAGGTCTTTTTTTTTCTTTTGTTTGATCTCTTTAGAATACCCACCTAGTGATGGCATTGCTGGATCACAAGGTAAATTTAATTTTATAACTCTTGGACCATAGTTCCAAATTATTCTCCAGAATGGTTAGATGTTTACTAATCCACTTAACAATTCATTAATGCATCCATTTTCCCTCATCCCCTCTAGCACTTGTCATTTCTGTTAGGTGTAAGGTTGTATCTGACAATTGTTTTAATTTACATTTCTCTAATCAATAGTGATTTTAAAAGTGATTTTCATATGGCTGGATAATTTTGGTTTCTTCATTTGAAAATTGCTTTTTCATATCCTTTGATTAATTATCAACTAAGAAAAAGCTCTTTTTTATTAATTTGATTCAGTTCTCTATATATTTGAGAAGAGATTTTTATCAGGAAAATTTGGCATAAAAATTTTTTTTGTTTTTTTTTGTATTATCTTATTGTCTATGGTAACTTTTATCAATATATTGTTTCCCTAATTATCATTTTCAAAAAGGGTTATTTTTGCTTTCGTGTTGCCAGAGATCAGGATTGCTATTCCTGCCCTCTTTACTTCAGCTGAAGCATAATAGATACTGCTGTATCCCTTTATTTCTATTTTCTGTATGTCTTTCTATGCCAAGTGTGTCTGTTGTACACAATATATTGTAGGATTCCAGTTTCCAATCCACTTCACTATATTCAATGAGTTCTATTGAATGAGTTGTTCATCCCATTCACATTCACAGTTATGATCACTAAACATTTCCCTCCATCCCATTTTCATCTGCTTATCCTTCCCTCTCTCTTTTTGTTTTAAATTCTGCTCTTCCTCAAAAGTGCATTTTGCTTCTGACCACTTCCTCCATTTATCTGTCTTCCCTTTAATCACACCTACCACATGTACCTTCCTATTCTTCTCCTATTTCCCTATTAGGTAAGATAGACAAAATCATGACAACAATTACTTCTTAAAGGAAAAGTTGTATAACATTAGAATTATTCAGAGTTTTTGCACTCTAAGAAGAGGAAATAAATATAGTTGGTATCCAATAATATTTGTTGAACTGGATTTAATGAATGAAAATCATATAACTCTAGAACTAAACTAATTTCTAACATGCCTGGGATGAATGCAAAACAAGCCAAAAAGCAAATAGACAAGTGCAAATACCAAATTGGTTTTATTTACCATTTCATTCCTATAATTATCCTCTTTTCTTGTTTTCTTTTTTCTTTTTATGACATTCATTTTATTTTATTTTTTCTAGTGCTCCCCAATGCATAAAATGGCTTCCCTCCTTATCCTCCTCTACTGTTTTCCCTTCAGTTATTTGAATCTAGTCCAACTTTCTCCAACCACATTTGTTCTTGTTATTCTGTTTGTTTGGGTTTGTATGCTTGTTTGTTTTGTCAAAGACACTAGAGTGCTTTGCCATTTTCTTCTAGAGCTGATTTTAGAGCTGAGGAAACCAAAGCAAACAGGCTAAATAACTTGCTCAGAGTCACACAGCTATTTAGTGTCTAAGGCTAGATTTGAAGTCAGAAAGATTTTTTTCCTGACTTTAAGCCTAATACTCTATCCACTGGCACACCTAACTTTATATCCCAGCTAAAAACCCACGTTGTACAGAAACACTTTCAAGCCCTTCCTTATCCTAGTACCTCCACTCTTTAAATCATTTCCTACTTACCTTAAATATAGCTAATTTGTATATATTTATTTGTCCTCTTTTAAATTGTAGCTTCTTGAGGGCAAAGATTTAGTTTTACCTTTTTTTTTTATATCTGTAGGACTTAGCAGAGTACCTAGTACAGAGTAAGTACTTAATAAATATTGATTGATTAATTTTTGACTCATCCTTGTCATTTAGTCTTGTTTTTTTTCTCCCCCAAATAATGGTTCTTTGCTAAATTGGATGTCACTACCTTTCTATGTGCTTCTTGACTGTTTGTCTTCAACTTTTTCTTTGTATGATTCTGTGATACTTATGAACCCTGTTTCTAATATTTATTGGTTCACCTTTCATTTTCATAAGATTTTAAATTCCATTTTTCCTCCTTTTTCCCCTTAACTCTTCCCTTCCCCAGATAGCATCAAACTGAAAAAGGTTATACGTGAACAATCAATTTTTAATATATTTTAACATGAGTCATGTTGGGAAAGAAAATTAGAATAAAAGGAATAAATCACAAGTAACAAGAATAACAAAAGGTGCAAATAGAATACTTCTATCCATATTCAGTCTCCAAACTTCTTTCTCTGGTTGCAGATAAGCATTCTCCATACAAAATCTACTAGAATTATCTTTGATAACTATACTGCTGAAAAGAGCTAAGTCTGTCATACTTGATTATCACATAATCTTGCTGTTACTGTGTAGAGAGTTCTGCTCACTTCATTCAGCATCAGTTCATATGAGCATTTCCAGGCTTTTCTGAAATCGACCTATTCTTCATTTCTTAGAGAATAATAGTATTCCATTACATTGGCATAACATAACTTTTTCACTATTACAACTGAAGGCCATATTTGTAATTTCTAGTTCCTTACCATCACAAAAAGATCTAGTACAAATATTTTTGCATATGTGGATCCTTTTTCCTTCTTATGATTCCTTTGGGATACAGACCCAATAGTGATACTGCTGGATCAAATGATATTCATGGTTTTATTGTGTTTTGGGTAGAGTTCCAAATTATTTTCAGAATGGTTGGATCAGTTCACAACTCTACTAACAATGGGTTAGTATCCCAGTTTTCCCACATCTCCTCCAAAATTTATCATTAACTTTTCCTGTCATCTTAGCTAATCTGACAAATGTGAGGTGGTACCTCAGAGTTGTTTCAATTTGCATTTTTCTGATCAGTAATTATTTAGAACTTTTTTATATGACAATATATGGCTTTAATTTCTTCATCTGAAAGTTGCTTGTTTATATGCTTTGATGATTTATCATTTGGGGACTTGTATTATTATAAAGTTGATTCAGTTCTCTACATATTTTAGAAATGAGACCTTTATTAGAAACACTGACTGAAAAAATTGTTCAGCTTTCTACTTCCCTTCTAATTTTGGCTGCATTGGTATAGTTTGGGCTAAACTTTTTTTAATTTATCAATTTTGCATTTCATAATGTTCTATAGTTCTTCTTTATTCATAAACCTTCCTGCTCCAAAGATCTGAGGAATAAATTATGATTTGCTCTCCTAATTTGCTTATAGTATCACTCTTTATGTCTAACTCACGAACCCCTTTTAATCTTATCTTGGTATAGGGTGTGAGATATTGGTCTATGCCTAAATTCTAATATAATATTTTCCATTTTTCCCAGCAGTTTTTGTCAAAGAGTGTATTCTTATCACAGAAGCTAGATTCATTCAGTTTATAAAACAGTAGATTACAGTAGCCATTGACTAATGTGTCTCATCTCTTCATCTGATCCACCTCTCTATTTCTTAGCCAATACCAAATGTTTTTGATGGCTGCCACTTTATAATATGTTTTTTAGGTCTGATATGGCTGGGCTATGATTCTTTGCATTTTTTCTCATTATGTCCTTTAACATTCTTGAGCAGTTGTTTTTCCAAATGAATTTCAATATTATTTTTAAGTCTATAAAATAATTTGAGTAGTTTGATTGGTATAGTACTAAATAAGTAGGTTGATTTAGACATAATTGTCATTTTTGTAATATTAGCTTGGTCAATCCATAAGCAATCAATATTTTACCAGTTGTTTAGATTTGACTTTATTTTTGTGAAAAGTGTTTTTAATTGTGTTCATATAGTCCCTGAATTTGTCTTGACAGGTAGATTCCCAAATATTTTATATTGTCAACAATTATTTTAAATTGGATTTCTCTTTCTATCTCTTGCTGCTGGACTTCATTGGCAATATATAGAAATGCCAATGATTCATGTGGCTTTATTTTTATATCCTGTGATATTGTTAAATTTGTTGCTTCAAGTAACTCTAGTAGATTCATGAGAATTCTCTAAATATTTCATTATATCATCTGCAAAGAGAGTTTTATTTCTTTAGTGGCTATTTAAATGCCTTCATTGTTTTCCCTTCTCTTATTGCTAAAGCTAAAATTTCTAGTATAATATTAGAAAATAGTGATGGCAATGGATATCTGTTTCACCCCTGATCTTTTTGAGAATCCCCATTACATTTGCACTGCTTGCTGATGGTTATGAGAGATGCCTCTTATCATTTCAAGAAAAACTATATTTATGCCTATGCTCTCTAGTGTTTTTATCAGGAATGGTGCTGTATTTTGTCAAAAACTGTTTCTGCATCTATTAAGATGATCATATGATTTCTGTTTGATTTGTTATTGATATGGCTAGTTATGCTGATAGTTTTCCTGATATAGAACCAGCCCTGCAATCTTGGTACAAAATCCAGTTAGTCATAGTGTTTTATCCTGTTAACAATTTGCTATAATCTCTTTGCTAACATTTTATTTAAAATTTTTTGCATCAGTATTCATTAGGGAGATTGATCTCTTTTATTTTTCTTTCTTTGTTCTGGGTCTTCCTGATTTAGGTATCAGTAACATATTTGTACCATGAAAGGAATTTGACAGGACTTCTTCTTTGCCTACTTTTCCAAATATTTTATATAATATATGGAATTAATTGTTTTTTAAAATATTTAGGAGAATTAATTTGTAAATCCATTTGCCTCTGGAGATTTTTTCTTAGGAAGTTCATTGGTTTCGGGTTCAACTTCTTTTTCCTAAAATGGATTTATTTATATATCTTATTTTCTCTCCAGTTTATCTGGGAAATTTATATTTTTATAAATATTAATTCATTTGAATTATTTTTCAGATCTGTTGACAGACAGTTGGACAAAATAGTTGCTTGATATTACTTCTTCTTTTGAGATTTGATATTTGATATTTCTTCTTTATTGGTGGTAAGTTCACCCTTTTCATTTTTGATGCTAGTAATTTGGTTTTCTTTTCTTTTTCCAATCAAATTGACCAAAAGTTTATCATTTTGTTGTTTTTGTTTTCATAAAGCCAACTCTTATTTTTATTTATTAATTCAATAGTTTTCTTATTGATTTTATTAATATCTTCCTTGGTTATGAACATTTCTAATTTGATATTTAATTGGGTTTTTATTGATTTTGTTCAATTCCTTTTTTCATTGCATGCACAATTCACTGATCTCCTCTTATCTATTTTATTCATATTAGCCCCTAGAGATATAAAATCTTTCCCTAACAAGTGCTTTGGTTGCCCATAAGTTTTGATATATTGTCTCATTACTGTCATTTTCTTGGATGAAAATATTGAATGATTCTATGGTTTGATGTTTGTCCCACCCATTCTTTAAGGATTAAATTATTTACTATCCAATTAATTTTTAGTCTATCTTTCCCTGACATTTTATTTAATGTATTTTTGTTGCATTGTGATCTGAAAGGGAGCATTTTCTATGTCTTCCTCTCTACATTTGAATGTGAGATTGATATGCCTTAATATATGGTCAGTCTTTGAGTAGGTGCCATGTACCATTGATACAAAGTCATATTTCTTTTTATCACTATTTTTTTCTAAAATCGATGATATCTGTTTACTATTCACCTTCTAAGTGCTAAGTGCTAATTTTTTTGCTTATTTTATTGCTAGATTTATCTAATTTTGAGAGGGGGAGATTGAAGTTTCTCACAAATAGAGTTTTGCTTTTTATTTTTTTATTTTCTTACCTCTTTAATTAAACCTCTTTTTGCTTTTGTTTTACCTGAGAACAGAATTGCTATGCCTGCTCTTTTCCCCTACTTTAGCTGAAGCATAATATATTTGGCTTTTTTCCCTTTTTTTAAACTTTTCTTTATGTGTATGGGTATTTCTTTGTGTATTGGAAATGTTTCTTGTAAAGAACATATTAATTGTTTTGGTTTTTACTCCATTTTAAGACTTTATCTCATTCACATTCACTATTATCATGACTAGCTATATATTTCCCTCTATTCTATTTTGTTCCTTGTTTATATTTTCAGGAACTTTTACTGATCATGACTTTCAGGTAATCCAATGATTCTTAAATTATCTCTCCTGCATCTATTTTACTGGTTTGGCATTTTTCCAATGATGTATTTTACATTTTCTTTTATATTTTTCTTCTTTTCAGTTTGTTGGGCTGATTCTTGATGTCTCATAGTCATTTGATTCCACATACCCAATTTGAATTTTTAAGATATGATTTATTAAGTTAGCTTTTGTAACTCTTTTTCTATTTGGCTAATTCTACTTTTAAAGATGGTGTTTTCTTCAGACAATTTTTGTCCTTTCTGTTAATAGGAAATCGGCAACTAAGACCTAAACTGGCTCAAGGAGCAAATCAATGGGGAAGTTTCTCATCCCAGCTCAGAAAGCAAATTCTGGGAAACCAAGATTTTCCTGGAAAGAGCAGGCAGGGTATCCACTGCAAACATAAAAGAGGAAATACCAAAAGAAAAAGAAAAGAAAAGAAAATGAGCAAGAAAGAGAAAAGAACCTTGACCATAGAAAGCTACTATGGTATCAAGGCAGATCAAAATATAAACTCAGTTGAGAACAGAATGTCCACAAGGAAATCTCAAAAAGTACATCAATTGGTCTCAAGCCCAATAAGGATTCTTGAAAGTGCTCATAAAAGACTTTAAAAGTCAAATAAGAAAGATAGAAGAAAAAATGAGAAAGTAAATGAAAGGTATGCATGAGACATTCAATAGCTTGGAAAAGGAAAAAAAAAATGTCTGAAGAAAACAACTCCTTAAGCAGAGAATTAACCAAATGGAAAAAGATATACAAAAGCTAACTGAAGAAAACCACACATTAAAATTAGAATAGGGAAAATGGAATCTAATAAATCCGTGAGACTGCAAGAATTAGTCAAACAACTAAAAAGAATGAAAAAATGGAGGAAAATGTGAAATACCTCATTTGCAAAACAGCTGACCTCGAAAATAGATCCAGAAGAGACCATTTAAAAATTACTGGCCTATCTGAAGGCCATAACCAAAAAAAAAAAAAGAGCCTGAATATCATTCTTTAAGATATCATAGAGGAAAACTGCTCCAATATTCAAGAAATAGAGGGGGAAATACTCATTGAAATGATCTATCAATCACTTCTTCAAAGAGATCACACAAAGAAAATCCCAAAGAACATTGTTGTGAAACTAAAACTTCAACCTCAAGGAAAAAATACTGTAAGCTGCCTGGCAAAAACAATAAAAATATCAAGGAACAACAGTCAGGATTATCCAGGATCTGATAGCTTTTACAATAAAGCATTAGAGGGCATGGAACACCATATTCCAGAAGGCAAGAGACCTGGGGTTACAACCAAGAATTAACTATTCAACAGGACTCAGTATCATTTTTCAAGGGAGGCAAAGTAGCTTCAATTAAGCAAGAAAATTTAAACCATTTCTATTAAAAAACAAAACTAAACAGAAAATTTAAACTACAAACACAGGAATCAAGAGAAGCATAGAAAGGTAAATGTGGAAAATATATATTATTTAAAGATTAAACTGTTTACATCCCTAGATGGGAAAAAGACATCTGTAATTCTGAGAACTTTATCTATCACTGGGGAAAACAAGGGAGGAGGGCTGTATCACATGAACTAAGGGTGTGGTGGTTTATATGGCTTTCTTTATCACTGAACAATAAAATTGGTGTGCCACCTCATTGTTGAAGAAAACCATGCCCTCCAGAATTGATCACTGTGTAGTCTTCTTGTTGCTGTGTATAATGATCTCCTGGTTCTGCTCATTTCACTTAGCGTCAGTTCATGTAGGTCATTCCAGACCTCTCTTAAATCATCTTGTTGGTCACTCATCCATTCATTCCTAAGGATTATATTATTTAATTTCCAGTCAATTTTTGGTCCATTTTCTCCTGACCTTTTATTACATGTGATTTTCATTGTATCACGATCTGGAAAAAAAAATTATTTACTATTGCTGCCTTTCTGCATTTGATGTTGAAATTTTATGCCCTAATACTTGGTCAATTTTTTTATAGTTTCTGTCTCCATTCAATCTTCTTCAAAGATCTATCATACCTAACTTTTCTAACATTCTATTTACCTCCTTCTAGATCACAGCTCCTTCTCTGATGAGGGCACAGCATATTGAGTAGTCCTATGCCAGTGTTTCCCATATTATGAAAACAATTCTAAAGATCTTAAGAGTCCTTGAGAGTGGCTTTGTATTGCTTTTTTTTGACCACCACATGAGTGCTTGCCCTTGTGTGAGTTCTTCATAATATAGTCTTTGCCAAGTGTATATTTGGCATTTGAACAATCTGGTCAGCCCAACAAAGTTTCATTTTCTTCAGCAGAGAAAATTCATAGACTTGAAAATCCTACAAATTAAAATTCAAATGGAGGGAGTATTGGCACATGACTTGTTGTTTGCAGATGAGGTGCATTCAAAGAAATCTCTAAAGTTGAAATACAAAAAAGTATAGATCAATTCTCTGCTACTTCATCAGGAAAACTATCAGCATAATCAATTATATTAATAACCAGACTAACAAACACCATATGATTATCTCAATAGATGCAGAAAAAGCATTTGATAAAATCCAACACCCTTTCCTATTAAAAACACTAGAGAGTATAGGAATAAATGGGCTTTTCCTTAAAATGATTAGTAGCATCTGCTTAAAATCATCAGCAAGCATCATACGTAATGGAGACAAACTAGAACCATTCCCAATAAGATCAGGAGTGAAACAAGGCTGCCCACTGTCACCATTACTATTTAATATTGTATTAGAAATGTTAGCTTTAGCAATAAGAAGAAAAAGAGATAAAAGGAATTAGAGTAGGTAATGAAGAAAACAAATTATCACTCTTTGCAGATGACATGATGGTATACTTAGAGAACCCTAGAGACTCGACTAAAAAACTACTAGAAACAATTCACTTTAGTAAAGTTGCAGGATTCAAAATAAAACCACATAAATCATCAGCATTTTTATATATTACCAACAAAGTTCAGCAGCAAGAGATACAAAAAGAAATTCCATTCAGAATAACAGATTATAGCATAAAATATTTGGGAATCTATCTGCCAAGAAAATGTCAGAAAGTATACAAACTAAACTACAGAACACTTTCCACACAAATAAAATCAGACCTAGTCAATTGGAAAAACATTAAGTGCTCATGGGTAGGCAGAGCAAACATAATAAAAATGACAATACTACCCAAACTAATTTACTTATTTAGCGCCATACCAATCAAACTCCCAAGAAATTATTTTACAGATCTAGAAAAAATAGTAGCAAAGTTCATTTGGAAGAACAAAAGGTCAAGGATTTCAAGGGGATTAATGAAAAAAAAAAGGCAGATGAAGGTGGCCTCGCTGTACCAGATCTAAAACTATATTATAAAGCAGAGGTCATCAAAACCATTTGGTACTGGCTGAGAAATAGAGCAGTCGATCAGTGGCATAGGATAGGATATCAGGACAAGCTAGGTAATAATGTTAGCAATTTAATGTTTTATAAACCCAAACACCTCAGCTTTTGGGATAAGTACTCACTATTTGACAAAAACTGCTGGGAAAATTGGAAACTAGTGTGGAAGAAATTAAGGCTGGACCCACACTTAACACCACACACCAAGATAAGATTTAAATGGGTTCATGATCTAGATATAAAGAGTGATATTATAACCAAATTAGAGGAACATAGGATAGTTTAACTCTCAGAACTGTGGAGATGGAATAAATTTATGTCCAAAGAAGATCTGGAACTCCTAATTGAACACCAGATAGATAATTTTGATTATATTAAGTTAAAAAGTTTCTGTACTAACAAAACTAATGCAGACAAGATTACGAGGGAAGCATCAAATTGGGAAATCATCTTTACATTTAAGGGTTCTGATAAAGGTCTCATCTCTAAGATACATAGAGAATTGTCTCACATTCATAAAAATTCAAGCCATTCTCCAATTGATAAATGGTCAAAGGATATGAACAGACAATTTTCAGATGATGAAATTAAAACTATTTATATTCATACGAAAAGGTGCTCCAAATCAGTATTGATCAGAGAAATGCAAATTAAGACAACTCTGAGGTACCACTACACACCTGTCAGATTGGCTAAAATGACAGGAAAAGATAAAAATGAATGTTGGAGGGATGTGGGAAAACTGGGACACTGATACATTGTTGGTGGAGCTGTGAATGGATCCAACCATTCTGGAGAGCAATTTGGAGCTATGCTCAAAAACTTATCAAACTATGCATACCCTTTGACCCAGCAGTGTTTCTATTTGGCTTATATCCCAAAGAAATAATAAAAGAAGGAAAGGGCCCTTCATGTGCAAGAATGTTTGTGGCAGCTCTTTTTGTAGTGGCTAGAAACTGGAAACTGAATGGATGCCCATCAATTGGAGAGTAGCTGAATAAATTCTGGTATATGAATGTTATGGAATATTATTGCTCTGTGAGAAACGACCAGCAGGATGATTTCAGAGAGGGTTGGAGAGACTTGTATGAACTGATGCTCAGTGAAGTGAGCAGAACCAGGAGATCATTATTCATGGCAACAACAGTACTATATGAGAATCAGTTCTAATGGACATGACTCTCTTCAACAATGAAATGCTTGAAACAAGTTCCAATTGTTCGGTGAAGAGAGCCATATACACCCAGAAAGAGGGATGTGAAATGTGGACCACAACATTTTCATGTTCTCTATTGAGGTTTGCTTGCATTGTATTTCCTTTATCAGATTATTCTTTCCTGTAGATACGATTTCTCCTGCACAAAAAATGCTGCAATAACTATACATATATTCGACTTCTTAAGTATTCTAACATAATTATCATGGAATGGATATTCTGCCATCTAGGGGAGGGGTGGGGAGTAGAGGGGGAAATTTGTAACAGAAAGCTTTGTAAGGGTAAATGTTTAGGAATTGCCCATACATATGTTTTGCAAATAAAAAGTAATAATAAAATTTAAAAAATTCTCTCCTGCTTCTGCTAATTTTCGTCTAACAATTACTACCACGAAAATACAGCTAATCTATCAGCCAGTACCACATTATCCATAAGAGAAACCATTGGATACAAAAAATTGAGAAGTTTTTAATGTTGTGGATAAGTTCACTTACCTTGACAGATGCTTTCCAGGAATGTCCACATTGATTGTGAGAATGACAAATGCATTCTCAGAGCTTGCTTAATGTTTTGGAGATTCTAAAAGAAAATGTGGGAGAGGATAGGTATTAGAATGACTATTAAACTGTAGATCTACAGAGCTGTTGAGCTGAGCTCTTTGTTTTATACCTTTAAAACCTGGACAGCATAGTAGAGCTATGCGAGGAAACTGAGCGGCTTCCATTCCAAAATATTATTTGAATTTAATTGATTTTATAGTTTACTCAATGAATTTCAGTGCTTGGTGGTTACTGAATAAAATTATTTATTTTATGTATTTATTTCATTTCAAACTTCCTTTTTGACTCAAAAATCTTAAGTGATTCCATAGGATTTATAACAATGGGCTTAATGTAAACATAATGATAGCAGAATAAAACTGTCTTCCTAAAAGATGTTGCATTTAATAGAAACCATTCTGGAACTTAATGGGTTGGTGATACATTTTACATGAAGGACAGTTTTTCCTGAAGACAACAAATGCTCTAAAATTTTTATTCCACTTATATTGCTATATGAGGTTCATGGTATACAATGAAGCCATGCGTGTGGAAATGAGTGAAAAATTTGGGGATTGCTTCATCAAAAAATTAATTATTGTTTCCTTATGCTCCTGAAACTTTTAGCATGTTTCTCCTTATCATATGCCATCTCTTGTTCTTTAACCATTATATTGTATTCTATGAATATTTATGAATTTATTTTAATAATACAAATTGAAAATTGTTTTCAGAAAATATAAACATACTCTAATGGTCTGATTGTTTTTGACAATAACAAGGTGATTCTTTTCTTTAATAAAAATGGGAGCAGGTTTGAAATTAATATGGAATTGGAAAAATTTATGTACTGCCATGAAATGTTTGATCCAATAATTATGGACGTTGTTCAGACTCTTCACTTTCCAGTTTTGCAACAAAGCTAGATTTTCAGTTACCTTCAGTGATTTGAAAATAAAAAAATGAAATAGAATAAGGGTCAATCAGTACATTAATAACAAATACTTTGTGTTTCATATTTGATCAAAATTGCTCTTTGTTTCAGTTGAATATTTTTCTATCATACATATGACTGGAAATTTCCCACAATCCACTTTTCAGGTGTTTTTTTTCTTTTATTTGTAATTTATTTGCTTAAATGTTTTAATTGGCATTTATTTTATTTTATATTCCTCTCATTCCTTGTATCATTATATCACCTTAACTTTTTAATTTTTTTCTTTTTTAATTCACTTTTAATTGCTGATTAAGTATATCAACAATTAGATTTTTTGAATGCAATTCTTCATATTTTCATTTTTTATTATTAGAGTTATATGGCATTCAAATTGTCTACTCATTATTCAGGCTAGATGTTGATATAATCTTCATTCTATATTTTTCAAAGCTATTGAGAACCTTTGGTGTTATATATACTTTTTGGATGGGTGTGGTCCTTATTATATCAACTTTCACATAATAGCATGTTGTATGTAGGTGATGAAGTGTTTTTTACCCTGTCAAATGTTGCTGGAGAATGAATTCAATCATGATGATTATATCAAATATAAATTTTTTTTGAAATAACTGTAAAATGAAAAAATAGAACTATTAGTTTTGTTTATAACATAAAACAGATAAAGTGTTTTTGGAATTTTATTATAAGTATGTCCTCTCTAGCATTATTCATGTCATCCATCTTATTTTTATTATATTATATTATCTTTATATTATATTATATTCCATTATAAGGGCCTCCTTCTAGAATTTACATTGTGTAGATCGTTAAACCCTTCAAAGTTCTGGAATTATTTCCATTTCAGATTTGAAGTATATTCCCTGTTCATGCTATTATTTCATTCAACTTAAACTTAAGAATAAACTTTTTTGTGATCACACTGACAAAAACAAATTCTTACCCATAACAAGTAAATTTTCCCAATATTTAGATGATATAGTATTGTCATGTAATAAAAAGAATTCATTTTTTTCTGTCCCTTTCATGTTTACTGATAGTTTGCGTTTCTTAGTGTGCTATCTGCACAGAAGTATTTCCAAAGCTCACTATCAGTAGGAATATTGGTATTTCTGATTTGTTCCAATATACTTGTCTTCTTTTGGCTTTAGAAAATGAAAGATTGTCACTCATTCATTCTACTGTGTCCCATGTCAAACTTTTACCACAATGGACTTCAGCAGAACTAGCCTGAAAATATATTAAACCATCTATTTTTTAGGTCCAAAGGAATAATTTTATCATCATAGTAGCCACATTGCTAATACTATCAACAGAATAAAAAGAATCTAACATCTAGAGTTTTAGGATACCCACTAGGTTCTCACAGATAATATAGAGATACCAGGGAATATATAATCTGGCTGTGTGCCTTGATGTCACCTGATAAATAAAGGAATAAGCATAGTCCCTAACTTTTTTAATGACTGCTTTCTCAGGTAATAGAAGAAAAGCAAAACTCTGGACAGAACATTATTTTTGTTCTTGTATTTTATCTTCCAATTTATTTTCTCTACTAGCATTACTAATTTCTGAGGTAAACAGCAATTATTTCTTTTCTAGCCAGAAACTCTAAGGGTTTTCCCCTCATAGATTGACTCTTTTGGACGTCAAAACAGGACAACCTTTGCCTTGACTTTTACCTAAACTTTTAATCACTTAAAGGATGTTGCCTCAGACAAACTCAGACCTGGGAAAGACCTTAGCAAAAATGGCCAGGTCTCCCACTGCATCTGAGGCCATCATCAGTCATTCTGACTTGGGTCCTGCAATGGACTTCCAATGACTCTGAAAAAGGGAGTGAGGCTGATGACTTTGCACAATGCTGTCTTATTTAAATTATTCATTTGCAAGTCAAGGCATCACCCTGCTGATGTCATTGGTCCTCTCTGGGAATAAAGATAAACAACAGTAGTTAATTTCTGACATAATAAGATAAAGAAAATATCAGATTTGCAGTTTACTACCTATCTTATTATATATGATTAAATGAGATGGCCTGTATTGGTTGTGATGCTAAGAAATATTTTTACGCTGTAGTAATTAAAGAATTGTGATATTTTTATGGATTATTATTGTTCTATAATAAATGATCAGCAGGATGATTTCAGAAAGGCCTGGAAAGACTTATGTGAACTGATCCTATGTGAAATGAGTAGAACAAAGAGAACGTTGTATACTGCAGCAACATGATTATACAATGATCAATTATGATAGATGTGGTCCTTTTCAATGATTAGCTGATTCAAGCCACTTCCAATGGTTTTGTGATGGAGAGAGCCATGTGCATCCAAAGAGAGCACTGTGAGGACTGTGTCTATCACAATATAGCATTTTCACGTTTTTGTTGTTGTTTGTTTGCATTTTGCTTTCTTCTTCATTTTTCCCTTTTTGATCTGATTTTGTGTGTGTGTGTGCAGCATGATGAATGTTGAAATATGTATAGAAGAATTACATATGTCTGACATATTGGATCACTTTCTATCTAGGGGAGGGTTGTGGGAGAAAAGGAGAAAGAAAAAAAATTTGCAACACAAGTTTTTGCAAGGGTGCATGTTGAAAACTATGCATATGTTTTGAAAATAAAAAGCTTTAAAAAAAGAATTATGATATTTAAGGATGTAAGACATCAGAATGATTTACCAAGTCAGTTAGCAGAATACCTTGTATACTGGCCATATTAAAAACATAACATATCCTTATTATGTTGGTAAATTTAGATGTTGTCCTGCATAAGGTAATCAATTTGCTGACCTCAAGTTTACTCCTATATTATGATCACAGGACTAAATAATAAAAAATTGCAAGTATTTTAAAAATTATTTGTATGTTAGAAGTAATTACAATGTAAAACCATTTTTTTAAAAGGCATTTATAGGAATCAAAGGCCATTTTGAATTAGAGTTATCTTTCAACAAAATATATTGTCTTTTTTTTTCTAAATTGACCACATAAGTAAAAGAAAGAACTATATGACTGAAGGAGTGTTATACAGGATGTGTGTTGATCAAACATTTATGCTGAAATGTATTTTTGTACTGATTTTATTTTGGAGTGTTGATTTTGTTCCTTTTTAAATTATAGGGAGTTTTAAATAAAATGAAAACATATTAAAGGGGCAGAAATTGGTACCTATTTAAAGGGAGAAAGAGAGTATGTTAAATTGCCTTTGGGAATTATGTAGAACTTTTAATGATCCCAAGTTTCTCCTTGAAACAAAGGTCTATATTTTTTAAGAACAGTGTTCTTCTAATGTTGCCATATTGTTTTGAGTCACTAAATATCATACCCTTTGAAAATTTACAATATCATCCATTTCCAATTTGTAGGAGTGAGTGGGCATCTTACTAAGGAAGAACTGTACAAAATAAATAGGGTAAATGTAATTAAAAGAAAGGTGTATAGGTAGGAGAGAAAAAATAGTATGCATAATTCACACAAAAAGAAAGTCATAAGCAACACTGGTAAGTAACATACAAGTAAGATTAGAGTTACACAGCAATATTATTTTTCAAATGGTCAATTCAAAATTTTCTCTCCCTGAATAAGTGAAATGGAAGAACTTGGCATATTTGAGCCTAAAAGGATATTCTTTAGTTCAATCTCAAAATTCACAGATAAAGAAACTGGAACAAAAGTGGCAATGTGACTTATGTAGGATTATTCAGTGAATTAGCAGCAGGAATAAAAGTAACACACACACATACATACATACATACTAGACACTGGACATACTAGAAAAACACATATGCAGACACAGAGAGATATATGCACATATGTGTGCATGTATATGTGTGTATGTGAGTGTGTGTATCAAAGATATTGGAGTGGTTTACCACTTCCTTCTCATGCTCATTTTACAGAGGAATAATCTGAGGTAAACAGGGTTAAGAGACTTGCTGGGATACCATAGTTAGTAAGTATCTAAGACCAGATTTAAATCAAGAAAAATTCTCCTGATTACAGGCTGACAGTATCCCCTGTGTTACAAAACATGTACAACACACACATACCTGTACATGCATGTATATACATGGACACATGGACCATATGCATATATATACCCCCATTTATATTCATAAATACATGTGAGTGTATATATGTTAGGAAAGGGCTACTTCCTACTCCTCTCACAGTCAATCAAATGACATAAAATAAGTATGAATGATTCTTATACTTAACTATCCCAATCAAGCACAATTAATCAATCAAAGGAGTAAAATAGGTTTAAATGGTTCACAGACACTTCTGCTGAATCAAACAATCAAATGTATATAAACTAAGTGTGAAAAAGTCTTTAATAAATTTGGAAGGGGTAAAAAACTTCCAGGAATTTGATAAAATGAGATGATTACACAGCAGGAAATATTTTGGGATTTGTAGGAGAGCATCAATCATACTTGGTGGTGCTTGGATAAAAACAGCAAGCCAATTTCAAAACCTGTGATTCCAATAATAGGACAGCCTAGTACTAGAATTATTCTAGCTAAGTCTTTGAGAAGAATTCTCTTGGGTGAGGGGGGAAAGATTCATTGCTCTTCCCACATTCAAAAACAAAACAAAACAAAAATCTTGCAAAAATAAACGAGGGAGAAAAGAAGGGGGTGAGAGGGGAAGAGGAAGGGTGGAGCAAATGAAAGAGGGATGGAAAAACAAAGATACAGAGACAAACAGAGGCAGAGAGAGAGAGAGAGAGAGAAACATATAGCAAATTGTGTGTGTGTGTGTGTGTGTATTCAGTGACAATACATTTAGACCTCAAAAATTGAGTTCACAACATTCAGAGTAACTCTTCTGCTATGACTAAATCCTTATGTTTCTTTACAATATACCTGTAAAAGTGATTGTGTTCCATCAGAATGTTGTTTTATAAATTTCATAACCTAAATGGTATATCTTGTATATTTTTGTTGAGAAGAATAGAAATACTGGGATCTGTAAGAACTCATTTATCTCATCTATATAATTCAGTCATGTCAGATCATAACAGAAACCATCCCTCAACCATGCTTTTAAAGATGTACTAGAATTTTTTTCTGCAAATATTTCCATAATATTATCAGATGAGGAAGTAATTAGTCATAGAAAGAAGCCTATAACTCTAATATAAAAGAAAAATAAATTGCAAAAATAACCTTTCTGTGGAGGTTTACCAATATATTCTATCACTTACATCCAGTATCATAAACACTATATTTGAATCCAAAAACTTTACTTGAAATCTTCACATCAGCACTCACAAGTTTTGTCATATGGAACATGTCATTTATGTCTACCTTGCCTACCTTGCCAGTTGTAAATGAATATGAGTACTACATACAATACAAGATACAGTGGATATTTTGTTTGGAGTCAAGAAGATGTGTGTACATATGTTACTTCTATGATGTTTATTAGTTATGTGATCCTAGGCAAATCAAAGAGCAAACCACCTCAGTTTGTCTGTAAAATGAAAATTATAACATCACATTCCTAACAGGGTTATTGTGAGGATCAAATGAGATGACATACGCAAAGCCTTTTTTCCAAACTATGAAGTTCAAAATAAATGTGAGCAATTATAATTTAAGGTATTTTTACATTTGATTGTTAAACCTGTTCTATTAAATTATGGCCAAATTTCTAAAGGGATTATCAGTGAAAAGCCTTTAAATTTCTGATATTCTCTGAAGTTCCAGTGCACAAAGTATCCTACACATGTAACTGATTTATTACTAGCTTCTGTCTGAAGGCAATGTTTAAGCAATATCATTTTAAATAATAACAGCTTATGTTGGTTCGAGTTTCTTTCATTTTGTTTTTCAATTCAATAATTTTCCAGTAAGCACCTGGATCACCAATAAATATCTTTTCTTTGGAAGTTAATGATGTCGGTAAATATGCCAAAATAACTTTTTTCTATTATTTGCTTCTTGTTTTTTAAAGATTTTTATTTAAAGTTTTGAGTTCCAAATTCTATCCTTTCCTCTCTCACCTTACTACTCCTTAAGATGGTAAGCAATCAGATATGGGTTACACATGGGCAATTATGTAAAATATTTCCATAGTAGTCATTTTGTACAAGAAAACTCAAAAGAAGAGGAAAAAAAGAAAGTGGAAAATAGTACACCAGTCTGTATTCAATTAATATCAGTTCTTTCTGTGAAGGTGGATTACATGCTTCATCATTATTTCTTTGGGATTGTCTTTGATCATTATATTGCTGAGAATATCTAAGATGACATGAATATTCTTTTAAATAAGTGTATCCTAGTTATTATCCAGTTGACAATATTAATTTGCATAAAATTAACATACATAAAAGGTCATCTGCTTTCTAAAATATAATTCATAATACAGAAGATCCTAGAAACAAAACCAAGCTTTTATAAAGTCTAACATGAGCTCACTATAATGTCATTATTCTGTACTCTCACATTAGGAATAAACGTCTATCTGATGCATTATGTGCCATCTGCAAAAGGTAATTTATAATTATTAACATTCCACATAGTTTAGTTTCAACCAATTAAAATCTTTACAGAAATTTCCTTAAAGCTTTGGAGAGAAAGGTGAGGAAATAGCATCTAAAAAGAGAAGTTGCTTAATATTTGACTATTTAACCTGAAAGAATGAAAAGTAAATTTCCAAGACTACAAAGAGACACCAAGGAATATTATAGCTAAATTTCAGAATTATCATATTAAGGAGAAAATACTGCAACCAGCCAGAAAGAAATGATTCAAATATTGAGAAGCCACAGTAAGGATTACCCAGGACCTAGCAGCTTTCACTTTAAAGTATGAAAGGGCTTGGAATATGATGTTCTAGAGAGCAAAGGAGTTTGGATTATAGCC